>LKNJ01002059.1:26137-136011 GCA_002120245.1 Maccullochella peelii
TACACACACACACACACACACATATAATCTCCTGCTGTTTGCAAAGTGCTATCTATTTTTAAAATTAATCCATCATATTAATTAATTAAGCAGACAGTCATGTGTCCCTTTTTCTCCAGAAATCTTTTCTGAAATAACCTCCTCGCATGTCACCGACTGAGGAAAGAAACCTATTAGCTCTGCATCACTCACACTGGACATGTGCTGCTGACACAGACTGAAAGATGATCTCAAGTCAGATTTCAACAGACTCTGTGCCTCATCATGCTGTGATGCCAAAGAGCTGAAGTATGGACAAGATGCTAATTAGAAAAATAGCAGCAGAGCAGCGACGGTATCCAACACAACAGCTTATGGGTGTTAATTAATGACTCTGACGGACAGAGAGGAGGACATGTGCTGCAGTATGAGACGGAGATGACAGGATCAGCCAGGAGGACTGCAGGGCAGCCAGTAATAACAACTCATCAGTTCACGGTCCTCTGGTGAGCGCTGACATCCACAGCAGTTACAGTCAGTAGGTGTGGAGAGGAAGTGTTGGACAGACAGACGGACAGACAGACACCGTAATCCTTCACCACCACTAACGGAGCAAAAATAACCAACAGGGATGCAACAGCACATACACTACAGGCTAGTGTCCAGGGAAGATACTCCGTTTCTAATTACTCTGCTAAAAATATAATTTAGATTAAAGAGATTACTCAATGATTAAAGTAATCTCATTACACGGTAAAAGTCATACCAGCCCACACCCATCACTGGTATCGCGTTCAGAGTTTTTCTGTCAACCAAAATAAAAGTTGCCTGAAATAAAAAGCTAAAAAACAAAAAAAAAAAAAAAGCAGGTTTTCAGATCAGATTCTTCAACAAACTGCTTGTTTGCTGCCATTGACAGGTGATTCTGACGTAGACATTATCTACATGTTATGTCTTATCTTAACCACAGCACCCGCTCTGACATTTGTGTTTTTTGTGATTTGTGTGCTTTATTTACGTTACGTAACCTGGAACCAGCCAATATTTGGTATTTTTGCATGAAAACTGACTGGAAACTATTTTGATAAATATAGATAATAAATCATTTCAGTTCATTTTTTACTAATTAATTGACTAATAATTTCAGCTCTACTGTGATGCACGTACTTAAACATTTAACTCCAAACACTGAGTACAGCCGACACATGCTGCCATCTGACTGATTATTAATATCTCATTACTACAAAGCTCAAGTCCTTCTTCATGAAGTGTTCCTGTTATTTCGTCCTCCTTTTTCATATCAGTCAGACAGTTGTTGGATGACTTTACAGCCTCCACCTCACTGTCTGTTTGCAGTCTATTGGTCTCAAGGTGTGAACAGCCTGAATTACACTTTTGCATTTCAGATCTGAAGCGTTTCACCTCACTGAATGAAAAACGTCCAGCCTGGTGAGAAGATGTCGATGCAGCAGAGGAGCTAAACTGTTTCACTGAAAGAAATAAACATTTTTACAACTATGACGTACTCATGTGAAGTGTGAAAGCTGTGAAATCCTGTTGACTCTCCAGCTGTCCCAGTTTCCTGCTGGGTTTCCAGTTCAGAGTGTCCTGCTCTTCTGATGATTCACCTCCATCTACACATCACTCTCCTCTCCTCTCTGGGTCTTCTAATCTAATGATGGCACTTTTCACCACAGCCCTTTACAATACGAAGCAGGGTTGGGTGTCATAAAAACATACCATAAAACAAGCCCCCGTTCATGTCCCCTTTCTCTCCTCATTTCCTGTCAGCTCTCTATTGTATCCTATCCAAAAAAAAGGCACAAAGAAAATATGATAAAATACTTTGATTCTCCAGGTAACAGCCAGCCATTCCATCTGGTTATTCTACCTATAAACAGTTTCTCATTTGAATTTCCAGAAATTTAACAAAATCACCAAATACAGTGCTATTTTTATATAAAACTACACATACCGGAATAGAAGATTTCATCCATATATCACTGTTGTAAGTAACGTCAGCTTGCCTACCCTCCTTTTCACTGTGCTGCATTGCAAATCCTTACCGTCACGGTATCTGCAGGGCACATGTAATCCTAAAGAACAAGATATGTAGATTACTGTGTAAGGAACATGTCTGCATGACTCAAGTTCGTCTGCACATTTAGAGAAAATCCTATTTTCTCCCACGTCGCTCACCCGTTAATATGATTAATGTATGTATTTACTGCGTCTCACCTCAGGGTAAATCAGCCCTGGCAGTGTTAATCAGGTGGTAAACTCCAAACCAAATCAAATCTGGCCTGTTTGCAGAGGCTAAGTGGCTGGTTTGAGTCAAAAATAGAGTCTAAAATAGCACCGGCACACTGCAGCATGCACAGGCTGATCAAAACTTTTAAAGATTATATCCGATGTTGTTCTATATTTTTCTTATTGTCAACAAATGCCACAAAAAGACTTAAACGAACAACGTGTTAGTCCGTCTCTCAATCCTTTCTGACTTCCTGTCTGGCTCGCCAAGCCCATTGGTTCCTACTGAAAACATCTCACAAATATACAGTGTCATTTTAAAAAAAGGCTCCTAAAACAGCTGGACACCATAATATTTTAGCAAGGGACTATTTTCAGCGGCGGATGAATCCACATTTGGTGCTCTAGTGAGTATTTGTGGCAGCAGGACTGCGTGTGTGGGATTGAATCCAAATAAACTCACTGTGTGTGTTCATGGTGATGAAGGACCAACAGTTTGGCTCACGGACGAGTTTTTAATAGTTTTTGGAGCAACGATGGAGCTCTGCGGCTCAGAGGAAGGAGATACAAACGATATACCAGTCTTTGGATACGTTTATGACCTCCAACAGGGTTCGTATAGCTTCTTAAGAGTAAAATCAAGCACTTTCAAGCTACCTAAACCAAAAATTTCCTGACTCTCGAAGCCTTCATCATCACATCTAAATTGTTACTATACATCCCAGGAGACAACAAACAAATATGACGACGGGATCGTTTCATTTCAAATATTAAAAGATATTTGTTTACGTGAGTGATTGTGTCGTTGATGAAACACCAGATTATGTTGAAATTCACACGTTTTTCAAGGAGTATATTCAAGCACATTCCTAACCTTGAAAACATAACAGGTTAAAATTAAGCATTTTTCAAACTTTCAAGACTTTGTACGAAGCCTGGTCCAAATACACTGTCAGACAATGTCATGGACACATTTTATTCATTCCCATGTTATACTTTGTTTTAACAGCCTTGCATGTTTGTATCTGCTCCCACGCTCACTCAGTGTTTTTGCCATTTTTAAACAGTCAACACGTTGTCTAGCAGGGCTGATGAAGAGTTGGAGCAGGGCGAGAGGCAGAGAATACATCATCTCATGTTGCTCTGCTGTGACAACCCTCTTTCCTCATGTGGAGCATCTGCCATGACTTCACATGATGAATGTCAAACAGCACAAATCCCTGTTGTTGTCATTATACGAGTGCAGCGTGGTGACGCTCTGACTCCATGAAAATATAAAGCGAAAACAGTGTAAACGCCAACACTAATGTCTCAGGAGGACATCTGAAACATGAAGAGTTTGTGTCTGATCTCATGAGGACGATGATGTCCACTGAGGAGGACGAGTCGTCTCACTTTGAGCGCTCGGCCCGTCAGCTCCTTTGCAAGGATGCATACGCTGTGACTGAGAGTTCCAGTGAGATCCTCTCGTCTCACAATTGCTGGCAATTAAGGAGACGAGCTTCGAGTGGCCGATTAGATCTCCATCTCGCAGCAGACGATAGGCGCTTAAGCAGAGCAGGGGAAGACAAAGATGAGGGAGAGATGGAGGCAGAGGAGCAACAGATAAGAGAGAGAGAAAGTGTGTAAAAATGGAATAAAAAGTGAGGAAATTCACTGCAATCTCTGCTCGCAGCTGTCCTCCTCCAGCAGCGGAGAGACGGAAACACGAGCCGACGTGGGAGGGATTGTCACAGTGTCTCTGGAGGAGTCAGAGGACAGGTTTCCCATCCAAATACTGAGCAAATTTTAGGACAGTTTCTAAAACACGGTCAATGAAATTTAAAATTAGTGTAAAATCAGTGTGTGTTTCTGTCAACTACTTTTACGCAGAGATGACCTGATCCCAGTAGCTCCTCAACTGCAGTAACACAAGTAGATGGGTGTACATGGAGAAGGGGAGGGAAAGTATTTTCAGTCATATCAGAGAGAAAATGTGCGGTGATGTGGGAGAGAAACTAAAAAAGCTTTGGTTTGAGGAGAGAGATTGGTGGCACTAAAGAAAGAAAAACTCCCCCCCCAAAACAGAAAACAGCTGTTGGATCGATTTTCTAATCTGTTTCAGTCTGACGCTGGCGATACATTTAATTACTTTGTGCCATAAGAGCTCAACAAGCACTCTGTCATCAGAGGCGTGGAGGTGGACGGAGGCTCGACCAGGACTGAACACGTCAGCTCTGGTGTTGCCTCAGCGCATTTGTTGGGAGAAGATTAAAGGAATATTCTGTTGTCTTTTCTTTTTTTAACAACCCGGGTCTTATTGTCATAGTGTTGAGGGATTGTCTGAACCAGAACCCAACAATTAACTGTGCTTTGAAAAGGAGTTGGGTTTTTTTGACTGGAGTTCAGTCTGTTGACATGAAAGATGGTTGGAGAAAACATTTCTGCAAAAGACATAAATTAATACAAAAAGATAAACGGCCATGTGATGACTAACACACCCTTCACTCATTTAATATTTATTATAGTTCAGATTTTTGTTTGTTTTGTAAACTATATATATATGAAATTTTCCTTCTCTCATTAATATATTTAGTCTAATATATTTTATCTTTGTTTTCTGTGTTGTGATTTGAAAAACAATTAATTTGGTTATTAATGACATAAAGCAAAATAATTGTCATTTAAACATGTTTTTCATGTAATTATGCCACAGTAAATACATACATAAAAATGTGTTAATTGTATTTCACTTTATTTCTTGTTTTCATTTAGGCATTTTTAGTCTTCCATATAATAGTAGTATTTCAGGAACGTTTGATGAATATCCTGATAATACAGTTTACCGTGATATTTCGGCCACAATAATCTCAGCATGAAAATGTTATACCAGAACATCAATAACCAGAGCAGAGTCCCGATCCTCCAATCTCTGCCCCAAGTGGTCTCTGGAGGACACCTGGATCCACCTCAGACTTGTAAAGGCACAAACAAACCAACACGTTTTTGTTTTCCAAAAGGAGAGAAAAACAGCGTAGAGATAAAATCGTCTTGCCTCATGGTAGCTCCTCACGGCGTTGCAGAACGCTTCATCCGCCACAATTTGAGTTTCCCCGTTGAGAAAAGCCAGAAACCGCTCCTTCACTGCCTGCAGCTGCTGCTTGTTCACCTGAGAGAGAGAGAGAGAGAGAGAGAGATGATGGGGGAGAAAGATGAAGAACAGAGAGAGAGGGAGAGAGTTTGGGAGGAGAAATGAGAGGAGAGATGTTGTCAGAGGAGGGTGTGATCAATTAGAAAACAGATGGAGGGGAAGAGCAGAAGATGATAGGAAGGCAGGATGGATGAGAAACAGAACAAAAAGTACAAGATTAGACTCATTGTTAAAGTCTGACACCGTCATTACAGAGACGAGGAGAGTCACGTTCGCTAACAAATGTCTTTCATTAGGAAACCGAGTTCGCCGGAAAAAGAGGAAGGCGAATCTGTCTTAAGTGCGGCTGGAAAAAAGTCCACGTTTTAAAACAGATGGAGATTCTTAAAATGACCATACTGAAGATTTAGCTCATTAACTACAAATTGGCCTTATTTGACTCCAATGCCAAGCGTTTTCATATAGTGATGCCAGTTTTAAACAGATTTTCCAATTGGATTAATTTCCTTTCATTGCTTTCAGCTGATTTCTGTGAAGACCACACAGCCTTTATCTTTCAAATTTGTATTTATTTTATGGAGCAATGCAGCAAATCACAGAGCAGATACAGTACAGGACATCTGCCATTCCGTAACATAAAATAAAACCATGGTCTTTACTCAATACATTTATATTCTCCTGTAAGTTCAGTTTAACATGCAAGCAGAATTGATCCCATGTCTCTGTTGTTTTGCCCCCACTACTAATTCTTCAACATGTCCATCATTTCGTGATGGGCATATATTATTCTTTCGACAAACAATTAATTGATTAATCGGAATAATAATTGTCAAAAATGAAATGATGACACACATAATTGCTAGTTGTAGCACTACTATCCATCTACCTGCTCAGCTACCTGTCCATCTCTTCATCTATTCACTATATTCAAGTATCTAGTTTGGTGAAATAAATATTTTCCAACAACAACAACAACAACAGTTTTCAGAGGAGCAATTCTCAGTCGAGCAGAGCAGTCAGGCCAGAAAAAGAAAAAATCGTTCCCATAAATGTCATCGGCCCTGGTCATTTCTGCCCAGTGAACCACAGCTGACATATTGTGTTGTATGAGAATTTAAAGTTTTCATGAGCGACAGATTCACCAGAAGCTGCTGCTCATAAGCTGCATATGTATGAGGCGTCAGGAGGACGGCGGCGTCAGGGGGAAAATTAAACCATTATTCTTCCGCTTGTTGCAACACTGCCAGCAACAAATACATTCTGGAAGTCAAAGTGCCAATTTTACGGCGACACAAAGTGAGCAGCAACTTATCTCCTGCTGACAGCTTCTTGTGTGGGCCTGCTCGCCTTTTCCTGTGTCTAAATGGAGCCGCTGAGGTTCGCCTTTAACCGCAGGAGGGGAGGAGGAGAAGGGTGAATTTATGAAAAGCAGCAGGTTGTGCCCGTTCACATTCAGAATTCGGAAGACTCAACCTTCATCTAACAGGTTAAAAATGTGAGACACAGTTCATTACAGATAAGGAAACTCCTTCTGAAGGCCAGTTCTGGAGTGAAATGTGGTGCGAGTAGAACAGCAGCAGCAGCAGCCATCTATCTGAGAGCCGTCTATCTACTCCTGCCAAAAACACACTTTTGTCCTCGCAGAATTGGGAGACAAAGCATGTCAGGTGGACTCAGCCATGTTAGATCTGATTTAACAAACTAGTTCACCACAAAGCTCTGAGCAGAGAGAAGAGAGCGTGAAGAGACAAACAAGGTATTTGATTTATTTATAGTTTAGCCTGTTGGTTGTTGCAGCACCACTGCAACACAAGATGGATGCGTGAATTTATTATATACCTAAAGTAATCACATTTAGATTCTTATATATAGTGTAAAGTGCTGTACTTCAGATGGTTACGCATGCAGATTTTTAAGCCTGGGTTTAGTTACTCTTTAATGTGCAGCTGCCTACATTGAGACAGAAGATCCTTTGATGTGACACCGTGTCGAAATACAGTCCAACTTACTGTTGTTTGTCAGAGATGTGCTACAATTTAGAAATGAGATACAAAATTAATAGAAAATAATTCTTCTTTTGGCATAAAATTCAACCAACTGATTCAGTTCATTTAAATAATAAAAAAAAGAATATATTTGATACCGTTATGGAGGTATGTAAGGCATTACAGTACAATACTGGGTATAAAATAAGAGCATAATTAACACAAGGTCAGGATATAAAATGTTAAAAAACAGCAGATAACGACATATTTTGCCGTTTTCTGCTCATAATAAAAGGGAGGAACTTTCTTAAAGGGTAATTCCGGTATTTTTAAACCTGGGCTCATATTTTGGAGGTCTAAATCACTAATAGGTATAAAAAGTTTTGCCAGCCAGCAGCCATGAAACGGGCTGCAATGGCTGCAATGTAATCCTTGCATCAAAGTGCGTCCACTAAAAGTGCTTGTTTTTGCCACTGACTCTGGCTCAGACTGTTATTTGAAGTGTCTGACAACATTATGAAAAGGATCCCTACAGAGATAAAGAGTAAGATCCCTTTTGTTTCACCAGAAACACCGTTGTCTTCCTGCAACAACTCAACCCCTCGCGAGATTTGAGAGCGAGACTTTCTGGTTAAACAAAAAGGATCTTACTCTTAAACACAACGTCTGTCTCTGTAGGGATCCTTTCCATAATGTTGTCAGACACTAGATCGTCTCAACTGGCTGCCAGCTGATCCACTGGACCAGTTCTGAAACTTTTTGTACCTATAAGTCATTTAGACCCCAAAATATGTTGAAAAAAAAATTTTTAAAAAAGGTTTTTAAAAATAGAGCCCAGGTTTAAAAATAGCAGAATTACCCTTTAAATATTTAAGCAACTTGATCTCCTTGGTTTGACAAAATGTTCCAAACACTTTTCAGACTTAATTCTTAGTATTGTAGAAAGATTATACAGTGAACCTCAGGCTGTGATTTTCTCTTCCTAAACTGATTTGTAGCTTTAATTCAGTCTCATCCACCTTTTCAGAGCAGACACACGAGTGCATAATGTGCTTTCTTTCCCTGAACAGAAATACTCTGCAACTACAAAATCATTTCCTGTTCTGAATCCCTTTTGGCTGAATTTCTGAGCCTCTCTCTCTTCTTTCAGCACCTTTTTTTTTTCTCCCCAGGTGACTGCAGCAATAATGGCTTTCCTCGTACAAATGCATCCTGCCCATGAAATGAAGGGCGACAACCAGAAAAGAAGCTGGATATGCACTGTGAAAAGCCACCTGTCAGGTTTCAGTTGAATTTCTGTTCGTGCCTCCACATCACATCTCCTTGGCTTTGTCCAGGAAATGGATTTATCCCAGGGGGGGTTTATAAGCAGAGGAGGCGAACTTCTGCTCCGTCAGCGTCAGAAAACATCCAGGTGGAGGTGTCATTTTCCCCTCGCGGACGTCGCTCGGCATGCTAGACTCAAATTGCCGTTCTTAAAAACCCTTCCTGCCGAGTAGAACCACTCTGAGGTCAACATCTCTAAACATTCAGGGAGCGTTGGCTCTCAGAGCAGCTTTCAGCGAGCAGAGAGGATTTTAGCTGCTGTCGGCTTTTCATTTCTCTGCAGCACCGAGAGCTCTCCATCTGTAGGAGACAACAAAAAACTTTTCTTCTTTGTTAGTGCTGATTTTGACGCCTCAATCAGCCTCACCTTTCATATCTTTTAACCCGACACGCCGAATGGTTTGTTACGCAGAACTATCTGATAAGTCGTCCTTGGAAACTGTTTGGAAAAGGGCAGGCGCTTTCAAAAAAATACTTGGCAGGTTATTGGATGAACCATCTTTCTATCACGGGCTAACTTTAACCAATCAGATCAACGAACCATATGACGAAGCTGAAGCCCGTCGGGAGAAGAGCAAAAACATGTTTTCCATGGAGAAAAGCCTTCGGTGCCATTCTTCGCTCTTCTTTCAATGAAGAAATGCTCTCCAGTTCTGATATAATTGATGCTACAGCAGCAGCTAAGCTAACCTCTTTAGGAGCCGCCATTGTTGTTTCTGAACGAACAGTCGCAGTCGTCACACCTAAACCACGCCCGTAGCTGCCAGTAGTTCTTCATAGCACGCTGATTGGTCCGAACCACTGTGTTTCTGACACAATGACTAGAAGCCTGGCGAGACGGATTCTCGCGTGATCTCGTGAATCCAGCTGCCTCGCAAGGTTACATATCTTTATCCCATCAGCCAATCAACGTCTGTGGTTAATCAGGAAGGCAAAAGTAAAATAGTTCAACCAGTGACATTCTTGTTTCATCAAGAAAAAGACTCCTGGTTAAACTTTCAAACCTGATGATTCTTAGGCAGGTTATGAGAGGCATCTTTTTTCTCTGATTTCTAAGCAGTTTATTCGCAATGAATATGACATCCTCAGAAAGAGGAAGAGTAAAACTCCATAAGCTCCGTAAGAAACAATAAAAGAGGATTTAGTTATTGAAGGATCGGACCATAAGGAATGAAACTTCAGCCAAAAGTTTAATAGTGCTGAAATATAGAAAACAAATAAACTGGGCAGAGAGTCAGAGTGATGCCTCTTCACTAGATATGATTTTAGCAGAGCAGACAGCCAATCATAGGAACTGTCAAACTGTCAATCGTCACGAAACAATCCACAAAAATAAAATCAGCAACATGTCAAACTGACAAAACTGATCAGACGTGAAAAGAGACAAAACTAACTAAAGTCTACAGTCCTGCTATCAGTACATTTCATGGCAAATGATAATTTAATGATAAAGTTATTTGAGTGCTGTGAGGTTTTTAAAACGTGCACTGCTGTAGCCTTCCTATATGTAACGACTTTTCTACCAGGAATCCAGGAAACATTCTAGGAACTCGGGAACTTTTACAGCAGGAATCAAGCTCTAAATTTAGTTCCTCTGCTTTAGTTCCTGGTCCCAAAAAACATCTTGTTTTCTAGAGAGCTAAGCAGAAATAAACAACCATCAAACACTCAGCAGATACTCTTAACTTTGGAAACAGATGTTCTTGAGTTTTCAGTCTCCTTTTCCACCTCTGCTCGTCTCCTTAACACACATTCAATCAGAGTCACACCACAGTAAATACAAGCAACAAAAAAATAGATGTTTTCGGACCGGAGGAACTTTTTCATAGTTCTAAGAACAGTTGGAGGACCCCTCCCCCTATTTATTGTGTTAGCACTGTAAGAACTGGGAACAATCGTAGTTCTGAGAATGCCGTTTTGAGGGACTTTTTTAGCTCCTACTTCAGAGTAGGTACTCTCCCAGCACAAGAGGAACCATGTGTGACATAAGATGATTGGTCGAATGAGCCAATGCAGCACCGGCAACCGCCATCTTTGAAAACCTGTGTAAACAGCTCGTAACGGTAGCCTTAAAAACTGGACCAACACACGGACAAATGGACCGACAGTGAAGTCCAGGCTTCATTGAGCGTATATGCGTATCTTCAGTCCTTCAGATGTGTTGGAAACACAGACGGGAATAAGCAGAAGGGACCTTCATTTTTTGAGTTTCGTTCTTGAGTTCAGTACATGTGGGTTCTTGTCAAGTGGAACTATTTAACGTAACAAGGTGCATGTCTGCAAAAGGCTATGGTATTAAAAAAAAGTATAAAACAGTATAAAAAAAGTGGAATCTTTATAAATGAATTAGCATCTTTGTTAGCGCCGTGCACAACACCCGCTAAACCTGCTGTGACAGCTCTGGATGTTGCGGTTTCCAGGTTACAGAGGAGACTCTGCTGATGTGCTGAGACGAGAAGTTTAACGGCTTTTACATTTCCAGCTGTGACGGTCAAACATCCGACCTACTGCTGCTCTGTCTGGGGGAGATCAACGAGAGGAGGTGTGTGTGTGTGTGTGTGTGTGTGTGTGTGTGTGTGCTCATGTCGTGCACATTAGCGTTTGTTTATGCTTGAAGGCTTTAATTTTAGTTCCTCTCCACGGAGGACATGATAGGTTATGGAGGACAGTTAACAGCTTATTTGGCAGCAGCAGGGACCTCCCGATGGCGGATCAATAAACACAAAGAATGCTGTGGGTGTGTGTTTGTGTGTGTGTGTGTGTGTGTGTGTGTGTGTGTGTGTGTGTGTGTGCGCATGTGTGTCATGCCTCTACAGAAAAACGACCATTTCTCTTCGTTCCCGGTAGCACTTTGGGCTGTCAGGATGCAGCGCTGGTGAGAAAACACGAACCGGGCGAGAGCAAGACATATCTGTCAGACGTCTCAGGTTATTGGATGGAGGGCAAAGTGAGTCTGTAAACACAGCCTGTGACCAGGAACACACACACACACACACACACACACACAGTATGGGTAATCTCCTCAGTGCCTGGCTACATGGAAGTAATAATATCAGACGGTATTTCCATGGCTGCCACACCTGCCTGGATCTTTTGGTTCAGCTGCTCTCTACCTTCATCCCACGAGCAGGGAGACAGCCAGGGAAGGGAAGACTGATGGAAGTTTTTTACTTCATACAACTTGGGTCTTATTTTCATAGTAATTTCTTTCGGTCATAATAACATTTTACTCATCAACTTAATAGCAAAGATCTGGGAACACGGTGACGTCTCTAAAGTCAAGAAACAACAACGCCGGGCTGGAAACAAACCAACGAGGGATTATTTACGCAAGAATCACAAGTCTTATCTTCGACGATTCTGAATAGATTCACAGATTACAAAAATATATCATCTTTAATTAAGGTAAGCGTTTGGGCACATTTTGCCTATAATAACTTAAAAACTAGCCTACTTCAGCATCAACAAATGAGCAGGCCAACTGGCACAGACTAAACTTTAGCCAACTCTGAGCAGATAAAGAAAATCTAAATCGTGACACCAATAATTTAAATGTTATTGAAACATTTAATTTGAGAGGCCAACAATTTATGCAGATTTTTATACATTTGATAAGAAAGGTCAATATTAACACCAGCACTGATGATGTTTTAATCACAGTAGAGTCATATCATTTAGTTTACAGCCCAAAAAACACATGTAAGTGTGCAGTGCCTCTTTAAAAACATCCTAATCTGTTCTTGAGAGGCTGTAATCACCATGAGCCCTTTTATAATTAGGCAGTAGTTATTTTTCTTTTTTCTAACAGTGGCCACCAACACACCGGTAACCCTCCAGCTCCCTACAACCTCAAAGCAACACACACACACACACACACAGAGCCCACTGAGCCGTTACACTGTTTCCACAAATTGACTGATTGTTTTCTTTCTCTCAGAGACGTTTGCTTCAGACTGAAATAGTTTGTGCACAGCAGAAGTGACAGGAGGAGGAATTTATGCCCCTCACAGTGACTCTGAGTGTGTGTTCTCACACACACACACACACAGACACACCCCGATGCTCCTCCATTGCCCCTTGTCATCCCAGGAGATATGGGACCCCATGTCTGTCAGGTGAAAACCTTGCCATCTCTATCACGTCATGTTTCCAGGAACAGAAACGCCCGGTTCTGGTTCTGGTTCTGGTTCTGCTCGAGGTTTCTGCCTGTTAAAAGGGGTTGTTTCCTTGCCACTGTCGCCTAATGCTTGCTCATGGTGGCAATTGTTTGGTCTCTGTAAATAATACTATAAAGAGTCGGTCTAGACCTGCTCTAGATGAAAAGTGCTCTGAGATCATTTTATTATAATTTGCTGCTATATAAATAAAACAGAATTGTTAGCATGTTGACATTAGCACTGAAGTGCAGCCTCACCGATACGTTAGCATGGCTGTAGACTGTCTTATTATTTGATAAATTACTTCATTAATGTTAATAATTTATACCCTACATTATTAACCATTGTTCTTGCCCTGCGTGTGACATGGTGTCCAGGAAAAAAGAAACCACTGTCATCAGGGATTTTCAGACTTTGGGGACTATTGGTACATAAATCTCACATACAGCAGGCAGTTTTTTTTTATTATTTGCCCTTTCAAATAAACCTCTTTTCTGTTTCTTGTGTTTGTTTGTTTTGTTCTCCTCTCCGCCTCATTTCATTAATTATGTACGATATCTAATGTTTTCTATTAGATGTGGACCCCTGGATGACTAGCAACCACTTTGATAAAGAATAAAGAAGTTGACTTAACAATGTTAGCTTTCTGTCACCGACTCCACAGTTAATGATATGAATGCTGGTATGTTACATTTCTCCACTAGTAACCACTGATTAACCTTTATTTAACCTTGTGCGGTTATCGTACAGTGTAGTGTTGATTGCTTAGGAACAGATTCATTCCACAGTTAAGTTGCATACTGAAATGTCACAGGTTCAAACCCCACAAGACAACATGCAACATGCGACCATCAAGGATGCAAGCTGCAAAAATAAACCAGACAATAAATGTTTTTCTGTCTCAGTTAAATCAGTTTTCCAAACACTGAATTTAAATTTCTACATTTCTGAGCATCAAACTGTTCTCGTTACTTCTGAGTTGCAGCTATTTTTTAAACCTCCTCTCTCAGTCTTATCTCCTGTACACAGATACCAGTCCATCTCTGAGAGTGAAAGCGATCACTCCCCGAAGACAAACACTTCCTCCCCTCCCTTTATAAACACCATCAGCTGACCACTGCAGTCTGTCTGCAGCCGGTCACTGTCCACACACACACACACACACACACACACACACACACACACACACACACACACACACACACACACACACACACTGTTGTGATAAAATACATTTTGTATGTGTGTTTAAAGCTTTCCGACTCTCACCGTCCTTCACACACAAACATTGACTTTA
The DNA here is from genome assembly GCA_002120245.1 of Maccullochella peelii. Lineage (NCBI taxonomy): Eukaryota > Metazoa > Chordata > Actinopteri > Centrarchiformes > Percichthyidae > Maccullochella > Maccullochella peelii. The sequence continues at coordinate 40,262 of LKNJ01002059.1, forward strand.
GGTGTTTAAAATGAGATTAGATCAAGGTCTATTACAGGTCAGTGAAGCTCAGCGAGTCAGATATTATTAGAGGAACATTTTGTCCAATGATAAATTACCTTCAATATATCTTTGTACTGCTAAAAACTAAAATATCTGCTTCTTTCAGATTCTCACATCCATCGTTTTTTAATAACCAAGCGCTGTAGTTTCCTGGGTCTCGTTGACATTCAAGTTTTAAACTTAACTGACAGAGACAGTGGAAGACAGACATTTTGTGACATTAGAGTTGTCTATGGGTGGCTCTGACCTCCATGAAGTTTTCTATGAATACTCTTTTCCCCAGTGGATGATCATTAATGATTTTGGTGACCCCCTGACCTTTCCTCTAGCACCACATTTAGGCCAAACTTTAGATCTGTAAGGTTCACTCCCACTACGTCTTGTAATCGTATCCGAAGAATGAATTATTTTTACTGTACTCGCTCCACCCTCAGGACAAAATGTCAACATCGCAAATGAAGACCTGAATACATTCCAAAAATGGATGCGGACACAGACACGGTGCTGGACATGGACAAAAATGGTCTGAAGATATCACATTATCTAATCACCATATTACAAAGAACAATGCAGAGCAGAGTAACTCATCTTGGACTATACTATTCAATTTTCCAAAGTTATGAATACTTGATAAAAATGTATATTGTTCATTGACATCATGGCCATACACCCAGAAAAGGTTGCTCACCCCATTCAGAAGTGATGGAAGCAGCTGGTTTAATTAGGTTCCAAGAGGAGTTTACATGCGCTGGGTTTTTAAAGAGTGAAGGTACGACAGTCTGAACCCTGAAGAGGCCTGTGGCTGGCAGACAAATGGTCAGAGGACTGAATAGAGGAGATACAGGATATGGCTTAAAAGTATGTGGACAGATGAACATTGCAGCCATGTGTGATTCCAAAACCAGTGCCTTTACTCTGCTGCTCTAACAGCCTCCACTCCTCTGGTTTCAGGCTTTTAACCAGATGATGCAGGGATTTGCTCCCATTAAGACACAAGAGCGGTTGGACCTCCCAAGATCAGTGAGGTCCAACACTGATGTTGGGTGATCAGGTCTGGCTCACAGTCGGTGTTCTAGTTCATCCCAATGGTGTTGGGGGTGGGGTTGAGGTCAGGGCTCTATGCAGGGCAGTCACGTTCTCTGACACCAAACTGGGGAAACCATTTCTTTATGGGCCTGGGGACAGGGGATGAGGACATCGCCATGTTGAAACGTGAAAGGGGCTTCTCCAAACCGTTGCCACAAAGTTGGAAGACACACTAATGGCTGAAATATAATTGTATGCTGTAGTATTAAGATTTCCCTTCATTGGAACTCATGGGCTCAAACCAGAAAAACAGACCCAGACCACAAGTACAATGAAGTATATGGACAGGGATGACCATACTGCCATATCAGATCCTGTGCTGTCATCACTAATTTCCCTCCAATTTTATTGTTGGAGAAAAACTTTGTGTGAAAATTGCGTTAAATTGACCTCTTTAAAAAATCCAGGTATCCAGGTAGGAGAGCTATGAGCCTTACAGATATTGATCAAAAGCTTTTTTTAAACTTTTGTATCTTGTAAAATCTCATTACTACTGTTACAATCCTATAATAAAATTTTTTTAGCATCCATATCAAGCCTCCTGTTTCTGTCCGGTCCATCTGTATCATCACCTGCTTTCCCCTTGGAGGGTAATTCATCATTGCTGCTTTTCTTCTGAAGATTTATTGCTTGATGCCTCATTTTCTGTAGACACAGGCGTAGATATCACCACGACTCAAAATTAGATTTCACCACATGGAGGTGTGAAAATCAATCCTCAGATGCTTCTCTTATTTCAAACTGTCAGGAATCATCAAACTTCTGTCCTAAACCTCCCAGCAGTCAAACAAAACTGTCAGTGTCATTCTGCCAACAGCTCAACCTGTCCAGGTAACAAGCTGACCCACAACACCTGCACAGGATCACACGCGAACTCACTGTAGAAAGTTGCAATACCTAGAGTAGAGGTTTTGTACTGATGTCAAATAGATACGACAAATATACCTGATAATTCATGGTCTATATTTGGTTTGGTGTGCAAAAATTCAGTTTCCTTACAAGTCTCAAAGTCTCTGAACTCTACTGGAGGGACAAACACCAAAAGATACCAAAATCTTCCTAAAATACTCCCTCTTATCGTCCTCCTGGAAGAGAACACTCCCATCAGGATAGAAATATTTCATCACAGGATAAACTCACTTAGAGCTTTTCCTTTTGCCATCTTGATCGAGGTCAACTGGTCCTACTCAGCTCTGTTATTCATGTCACAGAGCATTGTTTATAATGTACATTGCTAAATTCTGTCATGCAGTACCCCCCTATATAGAAATAGCATTTGCTGTTTCTCAGGTAATTTCTGTGGTTGCAACAAAAGGATTTCAGGTATGTGCCTCTGGTGTCCAGATGATTTTAATGTTGTTTAAAATAGTTATAAAGAACAGCAATGTAGTCTGCAGCTACACTAGCAGCCCTGTGAGGCTGCACGTTAGCTAAATGCTAACGCTAGAATGGCATAGATGAAAAGTGAAGGGACCATAATGATTACAATTCATCCTGAGGGTGACAAATGTGTCTAACAAATTTCATGGCAATCTATACAATAGTTGAGACATTTCACTCAAAAGGACAAATGTAAACCTCATGGTGGCGCTAGAGGGAAAGTCAAGGTATCACCAAGGTCAGTAGGGTTCATCAACTTGGAATCTTGAATGTATGCACAAAATTGTGTGCCAATCCATCAAGTACATTTTCAGATAAGACTTTGACATGCCGCTGGCACTACAGGTAAAATCAGGGGATGACTAAATTCAGCAGGATTCATCCTCTGCTGATCATGAAAGTTTGTACCAAATTTCATAACAATCCATTCAATAGTGAGATATTTCAGTCTGGACTGACAAACAGACAGATATTGCCAGCCATAGAGCCATGCTGCTAGTATGGCTAAAAACCCGCTGGCCTTAAAACTAAACTGCCACGGTTCAAGTTATATGTCTCAACACTCCTAATGTCTGAAACAGCTACACTTTATTTACTGGTTTGAGGATAAAGTACACAGTTTTCACCGTTTCTTTCTCCACCTGAATAAACAATGGCAGATGCTGAATGTTGCCCCTTTGCCACCCAGGTGGGAGTGACCATGGTATCTACAACAACAGTGGCATTATGTACAAACCCTCAATAGATTTTCAGCGTGTGATTTCTGGATCAGATCCAGGAATCTGTCCCTTGGTATCAAGAGGAAGGAAGCATTGCTGCAATCGCTGCATTCTCAGCTGTTTCCTCGTATTATTGCTCTGTCATTGTTGGATCTCGGCCTCCACGTGAACGACAGTTTTATGATGAGAACTGTGTTAGAGCACTCAGGATTCACCATCCTGCACTGAAGTGACGTGAAACAGAGACACTGAAAGAACGATGTGCTTAAGCTGCGACTGATGAGACTTCAATGTCTGTATTCAAACAGGAACGTTAAACTGTTTCAGTCAAACGGAGTCCATGCAGCATGACCAATGATGCATATAATATCCTGTCTGCAATAATCAACATGGGAAAAAAAAGATGTTTCTCACCCAACTTCCACAACTGAGGGGCAGAAAGCAAAGTTATCATACAGTTAAAACTAGAGCTGAATCGATTAACCAATTAGTTGATTGGTAACAATTCTAATAATAGAGCAATTTTTTAAGCAAAAATGGCCAACATTTTCTTGTTCCAACAGGATGTGCTTCTTTTCTCTGTTCTATGAGATGTGGAACTAAATATCTTTTGGTTTTGGACTGTTGGTCCGAGAAACAAAGCAATTTGATGACGTCAACTTGATCTTTAGGAAAAAGGGACAGGCATTTTTCACAATTTCCTGACATCTGAATAGACCAAACCAGTAATAGATTAATCGACAAAATAATCCCAAAATGATTCGATAATGAAAACAGTTATATATAGTCAGTTAGTTGCAGCCCTAGCTGAAGTGGTAATTAGAAACTGACAGTAACATACGACACTGAAAGACAACAGCTGACGTTTCCGTTTCCACAGTGACAGAAATATTTGTTCCATCCAGCACACATGTACTGTAATCATGGGATGCTTATGTAACAGTGCTCATCATCACCAGCAACTGATGAGTTTGCAACTAACTTTAGCTCAAAATCAGTCTCCTGTTGCTGTGTATGTGTGACATGGAGCGATGAGGAAAGATTCATCACAGACTGCCCCTGGTTCAAGGTAATTACTGCACAAATGGCTATAACTTAGCATCTGCTTTCTTTTTTGCTGAATCATATTGTTAATTCACAGCCTGGTAGCAAATGCTCTGTGGCCTGCTCCTGAACCCCAATGGCTGGAAACATTTTCACTAATTCCAAGAGGCATTTACGTATTATAACACAATCTACAGCTGATTAAGAAGCTTGTTCTTTGGTTGTTCAGCCTCTGAGAAACCTGTGGGGACAGAGATAAGCGCTTTAAATCTGAGAGACTCTCAGAGACTCCAGTGGATGAAGCTGCAGATTTAAAGTTTCTTCAGGACTGAAGTGGGCGACAGCAATCATTTATCTTTTATCAAGGCTTGCTGGTTATAGCATTTTGGTAGATCTGGCTGTTAAAAGTTCATTTAACTGTTGCGCTTATGGTCACCCAGCCTACACGAGAGCCCAACAAGCTGTTGTGAAAACAAGAATTGTGGCTCAGGGAAAATGAGGACGCAACAGACATACAAGTGCTGGAATCCAACTGAAGTCTCTCCTTTCTAATGACTGCTGGTGGATCGAGCCAATGAGGCAGAAAAGCTCTCCACTGGGTTGCAGCAGGCAACCAGAGCAGAGGGAAGAGAGGGAAGGAAGGAAGCAAGAACAGGAGGAGAGACATAGCAAGAAAAAACTAAGAGAGAAGGCGGAGGAGGAGGAGATTGGAAAGACTGGACTGGGGAGAAAGGAGATGACGGCTGTGACTTCACCAGTGGAGGGATAAAAATAGAAGCGAGCGCTGCGTCGGCTCGTCCGGTGAGGCCATTTGAATCAATTGATCATCGCTGCACAGGAGAAGCTGAAGTCTTTTATTAGATTAGAGCATCCAGAGAGCCGCAGCCGTGGTAACACAATCCAATTCAAATCAGCTCATCACCAGCAAAATACCTTCTAGTGTCAGCTGTCAGAGCCCGACAAGAGGCTATATAATATCGTTATGTATTCAATATTTCTGTCCATGGCTGAGTTGACAGAAATGGGCAGCTACCTGTGGTAACTGGTGGTAGCAGCTAGGTGTGTTTTAATAACACAGGTACCAGAGTTCTGCTGGAAATGACATGTATTGACCACTGGGGGCAGCAAACACACCTTGAGCATCTACTCTGTCAGACAGAACAAAAAATGGACGACAGAAGAAGGACAACAATAGGTGTATCTGTTTAAAGTGCAGCCAAACAAACTGAGAATTTGTTCTAATAAAGAAGACCAAAAAAGACAGGATAATGCTTTATATTATGGGTACATAAATTCCCAATATATTCAATTAACTTTCTTGAAAAGAATTACCTTGGAAATCAGCAGCTGCTTATAACTCAACACAACTAACTGAAGACAGTTAACAATGTCATCTACATGTTAATAGTGAACTCATGATCCAATGTTGTCTTCTGCATTATATGAAATGTGCACATGCAGCATCTTTTGTCGTATGCATCACGTCCAGTACATACTGCATTGTGTGGAAATGGCAGACTCTGCTATTAACAATGAAAACTATATAAAAGGAAGCAATTACTGAATGTAAATAACATTGGGTGGTTATTGCTGAAAGAATGCCACCATAAATAGTCCAAAAAAAAAAAGATGTTTGAGTTCGATTTAATGAAAACGTTTACTGTGCTGTTGCTGTCACTGACAACTATGACAACAATAGTTTGTGTTGTTCACGATAAAAAAGAACATACAATTGTACAGATGCTCTGCCCTACAAACCGCACAAACAACACGAGGAGAGCAGAAACATCATCAAGTGTTTGATAACGTGGTTAACATGGGCAGCTGCTACATCAAATTAGATACTGTATGTAAAGGAATGTGAAGGCCTGTGTGTGTGTGTGTGTGTGTGTGTGTGTGTGTGTGTGTGTGTGTGTGTGTGTGTGTGTAGGGCTGCTTTATCAGCAGAGAGCAGAGGCGCTGTGGGGGAGAATCAACCATGACAAACCCGGGAGACAGTTTCCCTCAACAACCAAAGTCAACCCCGGTCTTCCTATACTCACTCACTTCTTCTCTGTTCTCTTTCTGCTGTCATATAAACGGCCTACTGTGTCATTCATTGCAGTAAATATGGAGCCTGTCATTTCAGAACAGGAAATGGAGTTACATGCTGGAACTATTTCTTGTTGAACAACAGTCAGTGCAGTGAGGTTGCCAGGTTTGGTAGCACCGTGCCTATATAGAGACGCAAAACCAAACCTGTGCTCACTGATCACGTCTGGCAACCCACTTCAGGCTCCTCACACTGTGTTACTGAACTCCCCATTTGTCCCTGCTGCCTGCTGTAAACTCATACGGAGTAGCACTGAAGGAACTTAACATTGTTCCCCGTCTATACAGAGAATGACAAATTCTACGTGATTTTGACCTTGTTCATCAAGAAACAGCTTTACATGTAATAGAGAGCGGCTCGGGACGCATATTTCTGTCCGAACCCAACCCGAGTACGAGAGAGTAGTAACCGAACCTGACAGGCATTCTGTTTTTTATGTCCGAACCCGACCCGGGCACGATGTAGTTAATGTAAGATGAAGCAAATCGAAATGCCTCCATACCGTCGATTTCCCTGCACAGTTTTCGGTTACGGTTAGTTTTTTTAAACTAAACCCAGATGGCAAATTTTGTTTGACGTCCTCCATCCTTAACCAGGCTACATGAATGTGTGTTACGCCTGTGTGTTACGTTCATGCATGGTCACGTAAATAACAAACCCCAGCACTGAACAGGAAGCACCATGTCAAGTATGACGTGACAGAACCTAAACATAATTTCTAAATTTTTGTCCAAACCTGAATCCGGTTGGGTATCCACCCTCTAACATGTAACTGCGCTTAAAACCACTAACTATGGCTTTTACATTTGTGTACATATCAAACAAAAGAAATACAACATGTTAATATGTGAGCTTCTGAAGTGTTGGTAGGTGTATTTTACTTTGGACAGAGCCAAACTAGCCGTTTCCCCACTGCTTCCACCCTTTGTGCTAGGCTAAGCTAAAGCTTTAGGAAACTTACAAAATATTAAGCCTGGCAGCCGATTGGCCGCGTCGTATCCAACTGTCTTAATACAATGTCACAACTGCAAACACTAAAAAATGAAAAAAATAAAAATTTGAAAAATGACATTGGGAACTTAACTTTTCAAATTCAGGCTCTGAATGAGGTTTGTAACCTGCTAAATATGATCTTATATGTAAATTGCGCTGGAGTAGCCAGTAATACTGCCAATCAGTGTAGTAGTCATCACGAATAATGCTATTGTTACATTAATAAACATCAAACTGTCCATTTTAGTAGAGGCTGGTGTGGATATGAAAACCAAAGAAGTTTTGGTGAAACTGAATAACTAATATAAAAATATGGAAAACAGGTCACCAGTGTGCTTAATCAACATACAGAAGTATAAAGGAAAAGACAAACATCCCCCTCTGAGAAGGTGTTAGACGACTTCCTGAAGCTCGTCACATTCAGGGACGGCGCTCCTGTTTCCTTCATTAGTATGGACCGAGTTAAATGTGAGGCTCTGCATGGAAAGCATATAAAATAATCCCCGTTTCCGCAGGTGATCATTATATTTGCTGGGTGGAGGGATCAAAGAGAGTTAAAACATGGGCTGCAGAGACCCTGATCTGAACCAACATGGTTCAGAGCAAAGAAAAATGTCTTCGTAAGCTCAGGAGAAATAAATGAGGGGGTAAAAAATGCCGCAACATGATCCTTTCTTCCCCCCATTTTACACAGTGTTGTTGTTTTTATGTCTTTTTTCAAATTCAATATCAAAATCTCTGTGGACCACTGCAATGAATTTCATAAACTAAGATGTGTTTTTAATGATGGGAACCCAAGTGCGATTTGCTACGTAGAGCCTGGGAAGTTTGCTGATTAGCACTTTTTAATCGCAGGGGAGAGACGGTGAAAGTCCTTTGGCCAGGAATCGTATCTATGAGTCCGGACCCTCCTGTTGCGCAGGAGTCGAGGATAAAGTTCAGGCAGACAGGTGTTTGTCGCATAGCAGCAGTTGAAATGGCACATGGTCCGTGACTCTCAATTTCACCAATCAGAAAGTTTCCTTGTGTAATAGCGCCTCAAAGTGGGTAAAAGTGTAGTGGCATACGATCCCGTCTTTAATTCATAACCAATCAGAGACTCTCAGTGACTTCCGTGTTTTGAATACGGACCAATCAGGAATATCACATCCCATCAGGAGGAGCTTAGCATGAAACGTTTAAAAATTGATGCCGGGAGAAATGTCGTCTGAATTTTGGTCATAAACCAAAGTATTGGACAAATGGATATTTTGACCTGATGGTAGCGCTAGTAAAGGTCAGAGGATTAACAAAATCATTCAAATGCATCCTGAGGGGGGCGTGAATGTTTGTACCAAATTTTGTGGCAATCCATCCAACAGTTGTTGAGACATTTCACTCAAAACCACACATTGGCTCCAGCGCCGCAGCGAACCTCAAGGATAAGTGGGCATAGCTAATAGACGGATGGATAACAGCAACTCACAGTGAGACTGAAGGCTAAAGCTTCAGATGGGGGGGATGATGTGAGACAGTCTGATGATTGACAAGTAGAGGTGTAATTAAAAAAAGGTTTAAAGCAGGATGATTGCTCGGTTCAGAGGGAGAAATTCAATCAGAAGTGACTTTGGTCTGAAGGGTTCGGCTATGAAAAGCAAACTGATTGCTTATACAAAAGGCGTCATTCTCAATTTCACAGACGGAGATCTGCAGAGCCTTTGTGCTTTGTAAAGCACCTCCGCTCAATTAATAGTTCATGAGAATACAAAGGAACAATAGAAACATACAGGAGTCTGTGTGGGCTGACGCTTTTTATGCCACAAATCATCACACTGAAATGACTGATTACAATGGCAGTTTATTTTCTATGAATATTAAGACCTACGATGGAAAGACTTGGTAAAAAAAGAAAAAGCTAATGTTTTGTTTGGAGATAAATTCTGCTCATTTGGGGGCTGATAGATAGCTGCTGATAATTGAACATTAAAGTGAAAAGTCGATTAAAAGAATAGCTGCAGCCCTGCTGGAGCTCCAGTTTTAGACTCAACATGATAGCAAAGCTTCCTGTAAAAGACTAAATAAATAAATAAAGAGAATCACACTGTGCTGATGCACAAAAGCCCAAACATGTGACTGAGTTACTGTTCACGCTCCACTGCTCTGGAAAGTAGAATGACACTCTGAAAGAACTAGTAAAGAACAGACATTTCTATCTGCCTGTTACGTCAGTTTTCCATTAAAGACCTGAATGGAAATATGGTAAATTTCGGGGTGAAAAGACACCTCGATGAGAAAAAGACGGTAATAATGGTCAAAATGGAAGCAGCAGAGGCCAAGATATATAACTTTTAGTCCTTAGTATGGGTCAAGCTCCAAAAACACTACATTTCCAACAATGCAACCGGATAGCGTCTTTCATTGCAAAAAATACATGCGAGTTAACGTCGATTTGCCACTTTCTGGTGTGACCAGGTCTTTAATAGTTAGTTTTAAACTTTTAGTTTATTTCTTAGGTAATCAAAATGGGAAAGTTTGAATGTGCATATCAACCTTTATCTATTCTTTAAACTCTATTTACCTCCAATCTGTCCTTTTTCCTCGTCAGGTCCATAAAGCATGGGAAAGTTGAAACATCCAACTCACACGGACACGTCTTGCTTCACTTCGCACTGGTCTACTCATCTTTCCATTGACTCTGTATGCAATTGTGCCACCTTAAATGTGCTAGCAGTTCTATCTGAAAACACCTTCAGGACAAACTTCATGTTTTTGCCCTATGAGTGGAGAATAGCAAAGATGTCTCTCTATTTTTAATCCATCAAAGGCTGCTAAAGGCTTGTTAATGTATTCTCGCCTTGTGAAATAAAGTGTTTTTTGAGCCTTGGACTTTTTTTTTGCCTGTAACGTCCCTTGAATCAGATTATTGACAGTGCATCACATCAGTCTGAGACTCCAGCCTTGGAGCTAACTACTTGATGGACTGAATGACACATTTCCTCCATGAAACCTCCCTCTGATGGACGACTGAAGGCATCATGACTCTACAGCAGACTGAGACTGCAGAGACTGCTGCCAAGCAATGTTCAGCTGCCAGAGAGGATGTACTTTTTTTTTATTTTTAAAAAGAGTAGATTACATCCATTTAAGTCATTGACCAAGTTTAGCTGTGAAAGAGGATTGAGCGTTGTTCCTGAGAGAAGCGGCCTCTGGATTTTTAAACAGCTGCTGCCAAAAGAGAGGGTTAGGTGTAGGTGGAACGACAAAAACTAAGACATGACATATGGCGTGGGCCATAAACTCAACAGCTCAATTACACCAAAGTTGTCTCAAAGGAAGCATCCAAACAAACAAAACAAGAACAAATCTAAAATGACACACAAGACACTTTGCATGAAGACAAGCTCGACACCTGTGCGAGTCGTCCCGAGAGCCTGCGAGCTGGTATTCAACAAACCTTTTCTCTTTCAAAAAAAATCTAAATTTGCACTTTACTGCACAAGTACATGAAGGCACCGCAGCGGAGACAAAAAGTCTCAGGAGCCTTTGCAGGGGGACAACAGAGCAGTCCGTCGTCTCAACAAACGAGCGGCGTGCGGAGCAGCGGTGGAGACGCCTCGGGGGACTTCATTAGTCACCAGAAGCACCGAGTGAAACCGCAGGCTGATCCGGCTGCCACACGGGGACATGATGCAAGCCGCTCAACCTGTCAATAACCATTTATTTCTGATGACTCATAAATATCATCGGCCTCCAGAGGACTGCAGAAAATAGAGGCTGCCTGAGTGTGACCCGGCTTTTAAATACTGCATGTTTCACTATAAATACATGTATGATACACGGACCTGCTGCCACAAAGACCTGAAGTACAAACCTGAATGAATAAGTGCATCTGTGCTGAATGATTTACTGTATATCTGTCTATATACAGACTGTATTCACCATTGACTGTCACATTGTACACAAACCTCATACCTTAACTTCTCTACCACCTGCTGCTGTTTGATTATCAGCTGATAGAGATCCAACGTTATACAGTACCTACCCACCTCATATGTCACCATTGTAGTTGGTTTCCCCACCCTTGCCGCCACGTAACAAGCAGCAAGCCGGGACAGCTACACAGAGCACAGCTTTTTGTTTTCGTAGCTTGCACCAAAACGTGAAACTTGATTCTTACTCGACTTATTCGCAGGAGACAATGAAAGTGAGTACACCTAAAACTTCTTATCATGTGCACAGCTACAATAAGTACAAGAGGTCAAAACTGAAACAGAAATAAGCTCTGCAAATTCCAATATACATGTACAACATTTTTCCGACAATCTTCTTTTTTCATTTAACAATATAAGCCTCTCAAAGTCTCCGGTGTTTAATGTTCTCTGAACACAAACAGTCATACAAGAACTTCATCTACATACAAGATAAAATGAGAACGTGTGATTAAAAAGTTGAGTCCAAGTCTACACTGCAAATATTTAGCTGTACAGGGTTTTTTTTTTTTGTTTGAACTCCCCCTCATATCCTCAAACATTGTTATGTGTCATCAGTCTGGTGTTCAGTACGATCCCACTGTTGTGTTGTAATTTATTTTACTGCAGCTGAGAGGTTTGTGTAGGAGAGAGAAAGACCAACGCTAAGAGCAAGAGAGCGAGAGGTTTTCCAGTCAGGATGATTCGAGCATGTGCTCACTGAAAAACACAAGTTTGTGCATGCTGGACTCCTGTGGGTGTACAAATTGGGAGGCTGCCCTGAGCAGAAAAGAAAATACAGGTATTCATTCCGTTCATCCAAACAGCTTAAAATAACCAATGTTGCAGCAGGAAGTAGCTTAAACCACGGGAGCTGAGATCATTAGTCCAAATGGCCACTATTTTGATAGTTGATTAATCGTATGAGTCATTGATCAAGCAACAATACCGAGAGTCTACAGGCATGCTTGCGGCTCTGTGAGGCAGCAGTGCAGTGCTTTGAATACTGTCAGCATGCTAACACGCTCACAATGACAATGCTAACATACTGATGTTTATCAGGAATAATGTTTACCATCTTGGTCATTAGGAAGCATCCTCTGGGGAATATCAATGTCTGTTTTCATGGCAATCCATCCAATAGTAGTGTGTCACTAGTTCCACTTGTCCAATGTGAGTATTTGCTGCTTTTCTCTGTTTCATATAATTGTAAACTGAATAATTAATCAATTACATAAGTAGTTTATGTTTGTACTTGAGGGTGAATTTCTGCTTTAAATCTGCAGCAGAAAATATATTGAGCTGAGAATAATTCTGTTGTGAAACCTGTGGAGTTTGGACTCAGAAAGCCAACATGGAGAATAAAGGTGCTACAATTTAATGAGTTCTCTGCAACTGCACAGCAGCAAAAATCTCACACACACACACACACACACACAGTTTCTTGGGCTGACAACAGCTGGTGTACTTTAGGTCTTTACAATATCACAATTAAGTTCTCTCTCATGTTGTGCATCAGCAGCATCAACTATCAATTATTTTCTTAATCGTCTAATATTTCAGATATTTTTTCCAACAATCATTTCATTTAGTGTGAAAATGAAGAAATGCCCATCGCACCAGAGTCCAAGCTGACGTCTTCAGATATCTTGTTGCATCCGAAGAGTCGAAAATTCAAAAAGGTATTCATTTTACAATTACATAAAACAGAGAAAAGCAGCAAATCCAGACATTCACATCCCCTTCAGGATGAACTGTAATCACTTTGGTGATCCTCTGACCTTTCCTCCAGCGCCATCATCAGGTCAAAATGTTAAGTTTGTCCAATACCTGTAAAACATTCCCATCAGCCTCAGCTGCACTTTGTCTTTGGTGCTAATTAGTACTTGTTAGCATGCCAACATGCTAAACTCAGATGTTGATATATATGCTTAACATCGGTATGTTAGCATTGTCATTGTGAGCATGTTAGCACGCCAACATTAGCATTCAGCTCAAAGCACCACTGTGTCTAAGTACAGCCTCACAGAGCTGCTAGCATGGCTGCAGACTCTTAAATCTACATCAATGACTTTGATGATTGATAGACCCAGCACTGATAGAAAACTACAGCAAAGATTCGTGCACCTCAAACACAATCCGTTAATTTTTCAGCATCTATATTTGAATCACAAAAAAAAAAAAAAAAACATCACAAAGTGAAGCTTTAAACTTAGTGTAAGTTTTTCACATCACATTTGGTTGGTTATGCAGTCTCCAACAAACCGATTACATATTTTGAAACATATCCATATTGCAGCCGTGCTACAATACTAGTTGGAGAAAAGCTAAAACCAAAAACAACTGTGTAAACTCACTGCAACTGTCCTGTACTGTAATGTAATGTACTGCTGACTGCAGAGAGTTTGAGCTGACTGAGGGCCATCTTCAGCACCGGGGTCAGGCTGACTCGCTGTCTGATGCTCTTCACGGAGCTCCCTGCTCTGCGAGCTCCCTGCTGAGACATCCTTTCAATTCTCTGAGAGGAAGAGGAGGAGGAGGAGAGGTTACATAACCCTCTGGAGAAGAGCTCCGTCTCACTGAATCTGACAGGAGAAGGAGAGATGACAAAGGAGGACGGATGTCGCCTCCAGCAAATCTGCAGCCAAAATTCGCGCCCACTACTCTCCGAAACAAACAAGCCCCCACATCAGCAGAAGTGGCTTCTTATAGCAGAGAAGCAGGAGGAGATGGTGTTTGTCTTGTTTGTGTAATAAACAGCTGCCAAGGGATTAGATGTGTGCAGGGAGGGATGCGTGGGTCTCCATCAGGAGGGGGTTTCTGCAGTCATGGTTTCCCTGCTCGGTTTGTCAGGCGCATGGAAACAGGACAAAAACAGAAACACCGGGGGAAGACTGGAGGCTTCCAGTGTTTGAGAGGCAAGAAAACAACAGGTGGGAGTTTCCTCAGAATGTCATGAAAATTAAATTAATGCATAAATATCCACTCATTTCTATTATTAGCTACATAACTCTGACCACTTTAACCAGTTTCCTCTACATTGTAAATCAGAAAAGCCTGAAGGCTGCAGCACAGAACATTCAGAGATGCTGCTGAGCAATACGAGGACCACAAGGTCAGAGGCTGTAACAGCATAAATGTTTCACTCCTTCACTCAAAACTATGTGTAAAAAATTCAAGTCTCCACAGGTTTCTGAGGCAGCAGCGGCTCCTCGTCCACCTCTGAAGACAGAAACCTGACAGAAGCCAGGCAGGAAGTTCTGCAGAACTGCAGAAAAAGAGCTCTGAAGTAAATGAGAAAGGAATAAGGAACTTTCTACAGTGGATGTGAAGGCCAGTGAGGTAGTTCAACCTTCGTAGCTTCAGGCTGCCATCCAGCTGTGCTGCTGCTGGTCTGCCTCCCTGCAGCTACCCTGCCACACATTCTGGACTTTGGTGGTAAAGATCAACCATCTGCAAAAACCACACAGAGGCTGGAGTGTTTGGGGGCTCAAACTTTCTGGCACAATGCATTTTGTTATCTCAAAACATATCCGTCCCATGTGCCTTAATAAAGGAGCTTTAACTAGATTGGTTCTGATTTCTTTGTGCTGTTTACAACAAAAAGGAAAGAAAATAAAGAAAAACAAGATTACTATTGACTTCTCCTCTCACCACATGGTTTAGTCGAAGTCCTGCACAGATCAGGTCAGATTTGTAGCTCTGGGGAGAGAGCGTAATCAGCTGCTTTTTCATCTTGAAATGTAAATTATTTATTAGAATTAACAATGAACCTGAGTCCCCGTGATCTTTGGGAAATAAACATCCTTTATTTTATCTAGACGGCCTCGGGTGAAACCCGGGCTGTTTCCTTCCTCTCGTCTGATTCACAACATGTTCAATCTGCTCCGGGAAGATTTCATCAACACCAGACACTTGTTCGATAAAACATGAATCAAAAAGCCGTCTGAGACAGAAGACAGAGACAGAGTATTATTACTTTCTTGATCTCTTACAACTCAGGAGACTCTCAACAACCTCAGCCAAACGAGCAGAGCTTTAAAAAATTGAGACAAGAGCTCTTCGAACACTTCAAAATGGATGCTTCGCAAGAAAGCAGACAAGATACCTAATCTTTTAAACAACGCGCTGACAAGAAGCTGCAAAGCTCATTTAGTCCAACATTCACACTATGTAAACAAGGAAAGACTAGATGTTGCACGGCTGGTTTCTCTGCTCCAGTGTCTGCAAAAACCGTCCAGTTTACGGTCAGTCGGATCCATCTCTCTACAGAGCGGACTGAAGACACTGCATTACACAAAGCCCAGAAAACCTGTTCATCTTCGTACTGGCTTCCTGTCGACCGAGCAATTTATGTTGACCCGGTCTGGTTTGACTGTCTATGAAGTATAAATTATCACCCAATTCTGTGTTACACCTTTTTAGCCAACTCATTACCGCAAGTTTTACACTTATTTTTGGAATTTATGGTCAATAGACATGAAATTATACGACGTTTCTGAGAAGAAAAAAGCAGAAATTGTGAATTATGGAGGAGGAGCACGCTGTTTCCAGTCTTGTGTTGTTAACTAAGCTAACTAGTCTTTGATTTACCTCACAAATATGTTGGTGGTATTGATCTTCTCATCAAACTCTCGCCAGTGAATCAGTATATTTCCTAAAATGTCAAACAATTCCTTCAATGGCCATACATTACCACACACGTTCCCATTTTATCTGCCGACTGTCAACCTCAACTGAACCAGACTGGAATATTAGTATTGAGGTCCAAAACCCAACTCTACCATCGGACTCCAACTTCTACTTTGGTAGAAATCACTACTGCCTGCAGGCCTCAAATTGTGACTGTGCAGGTTTTTGTCCAAGCCTGTGATGCTGATAATAATCCAGCACTGAGACCTGGACCTGGCTTCACTTTGGTCATTGTGGGCTCACACCTGTGGGCCTTGGAGATTGTTCAAGGACCACAATAGCGCGGAACATTTTCCAAATCATCCATCAGTTTATAAATTGTTTTTCTTTCTGTTGGTGTTAATTTCTATGAAAAATGTGTAAAATTAAAAAGGTTTAAAGTTCATTCTTGACCTTTAGAAACCACAGTTGACAAAACAATCTTGCCTCAAGGTCCATTTAGTAGCTGTTCTGGAGCTTTCGAATATATCACATGATCTTCATCAGCAGATGGAGTTTTCCCACTTGTCATAGACTTATAGAAATGTTAATTTTTTTCCCCCCCGAGCACTTTAAGGACTTCTCGTCCACGTTATCTTAAAATGTTCGTCAACTTTTGATCGAAAGCTCCAGATCAGTTACTAAATGGACCTTGAGGTGCAGGCGCTATTCCATAGTACAGAAAACGTGTTCACCTGAAGAGGGCATGCGATTCCTAACGTTTTGAGTTAAAGAAGGATTGCAATTAATAAATATGACAACGTGACACCAGGAATACATTATAAAAAGGATAAAAGACGTGGCAGCATACGGTTTCTACAAACGGATATATAAATAAACAGCAAACACTTATTTTTCCCCACATAAAAAAAAAACAAAAACAACCAACGTCATCATTAATGTGTTTTCTGGGAGGTGAAACCCTGAGGTGTGAGCATCATGGAGGCCCACAGTGAACCCGCTGAAGGCTGAGTTTGTGCATGGGCCGACGCTAAGCACCGGCTTGCATCATTAACTCCGCCTCCAGAGTCGCGGCAGCCAGCAGGAAACTGACGGGATTCAAAACGACGACGATGACGTTTCTGTGCAGTTTCATTATTAGTCTTCTATCTTGCTTCACCTCCAACAGCAGCAACCTGGAGACAGACTTCATTCAGTGTAGTTTGAGGGTGGGTGTGACAAAGAGGAGGGAGAACAATCGCTCGACACTTGAGTGCAGCACACGTTCTGTCACTTAAGCTTCATCTGTAGGTCTGCATTAAGGCGGGCTGCGTGCGTAGGCTCTATGGCTAACCATAGCTGACCGGCGCCTAATATAAACGTTGGTTCTACGGCGGCTACAGAGATACCAGGTAGAGACAACAAGCAGCGTGATTGGTCAGCTTCGGCTGCTTGCGTTTTCTACTATGTCAGTAGAGATTGTTGATAATGAAAACACTCAGTTATCTTCTGGTTTTCAGTAACAAAGACATCTCCGCTGCAAACCTTCTGCTCGCCGCTCTCTGTCACAGTGAATGAAACAACGTAAACATGGCGATTGCCAGGCTGTAGTCTATTCAGTAATAAGACAAGGTGGATATAACTCCAGTTATACAAGCTGATGCGCAGCCCACCGTCTCTGTATATTACAGATTGAGGTTAAACAGTATTCTTGTTTTCGTCTGCTCTCCTACAGTCTATCAGAGCTGGATTTTCTAAGTTTGCTAATTCAGATCCAACACTTCCTGTAGCTGCTTCACATTAAAAACATTCCACCACTAAACCACTGGAAGGCTTTTATTGTGAAGCAGCAACGAGAAGTCCAGCTTCATGTATAACTGAGGTAAGCAGACAACTTTTGAGGGCCGTATTCTTCACACCAACATTAGCACTGTGCCAGAAACTGCAGCCTTGTCCTTCGTTTCAATGAGATCACTGTTAGCACAGCAGTGGCCCTCACTCCCCATAAAACACAGGGTTATTCAGCAAAAAGAGACTATAATGCAACGTCATCCTGCCAATTAAATACATGCAAGCACACAGTCCGGAGAGACTAATTTGTAACCTGAAAGGTGTTTCTACTGTTTACCTGGTGATGGTGGAGCCCGAAGGATAAAATTATTGTGTAATAGCTTTCCAGAGTTTTAAAATCCTCTCTCATAGTATTATAAACCTCTGTGCAGTGTTTTGGTGTCTGATGAAACTTCAAACTTGTGGATCTGACTAAACTATATGCCCCACACCAACGCAGCCCCTTCTGTACTTTAAACGCAGTGCCATGTTCAGTATCAACTCTTTTTAGCCAGAAGTGGATCGGTCAGTGGATCAGGAGGAACGGAATCAAGGACGTGCTCCGACTCCGTCATTTTGTCTTTTAACTTCCTGTTGAATGTGTGGCGTTGTGTGCTTGTGATCACCGCGCGCCTGCATTTTAGCAAACATCTGACCAGTTTTATAATATAACGTACAGCATGGAGGACTGACGGAGCTGGAAGAACATGAGACTTTCTTGAGAATGTGTTGGTATTTGCGTTTTATTATGTGTTCATAACAAGATGATATAACAGTTTTCCATGACATGGGCTTATTATTGTGTAACAAGCTAATTATATTATCAATAAAATATATTTTATACATTACATAGTTGGGTGAAAAGATGCAACAACGTAAAAAAAAATCATCTGGTTAAGTGATTGTTTTGTCCACCCGGAGAGGCCAAACACAGATTCACTATAAGCTCTGAAGCTAACGAAACTGATATTGAATCTTTTAACTCTCCTCCCTCTTTCTTACTAGCAAAGAGCAGTGTACAGAACATTCAGGTAGCAGCTTCTCATCTTTAGCTGCCGCTGACGTCGTTTTCGCCGGTTAAAACCAAATTAATTCTGCGGGTAGCTTGATGACAACTAGTCTGTTGTTGGGTCTGTGTGCCCTCTGCAGCCGGTGTCTGTACTCCACACCGCTGTAGAATCAGAGTGGACCGAGTGTTTTTGTAGTTTCAGCAACTCCAACAGAGTCATATGCGTTCTCTAGTGAAACTGAGACTTGCATTCTCCCGTCAATCATATCATAATTTAAGATGACCAACTTCATAGTTTTGGACCAGGACCTTTTGTATTTGGATCAAGTCGTTTGAGAAAAACAAGGTTTGTGCCCAATTTAGTAGGCTACACTTGTTTTTTCAGTGTTCCAGACACATATTTAATCAACAGTGAATATCTTCTATCTATCTAATATATATATTTTATGTATACTGAGCATATTTGGCACAAAAATGTATTTTGGGATGAATTAAGTTTATTTTCAGGTTGCATCTTGAGTGTGCACTGGACAGCTGTGTCATTTAGGTAAATGTAAGCATCGGGTCAAACTCGGTATCTGCAGACAGCCAATATAAGTAGACTTGGACCAGGATCGGGGCCAAAAAGAACCTGACATCTTAGGTAATGTTATCTAACTGTGAATGTCTTTGTCAACATTTCAGGTTTCACAGTAAAGGCCTTTGCATTAACACTGTAAAGCACATGCAGGAAGTGATGGTGTAGTATAAGCATTAATTGATTCCTCCATCCTGCAGACAGTGACCCAGAGCAGTCTGCTGGGCAAGAGTCAGGGGGACCCAAACTGGCAACCCACCACGCACAGACACACCTACTGCCACCTCCCACCAGGGAGTACTGCAACATGAGAAACTCCACTTCCTCTGTGAGACAACAAGTCTTTTATCAAATGCACACTCACATTTATTTATGAATCAACGCAGGGAGAAGCACGACTTCCAGCATCGGTTGGAGTGAAAATAAAAACTCAGGAAGAGGCCGATTTCTCCTGCTAGATCTCAAGTTTCTGCCTCATTAATGTGACATGGGTTTAATATTCTGAACTTACACTTGTGCACAAACAAACTCCCACGTCCACCTTCTGTCGGAGCAGATTCATCACTCACACACACACACACACACACACACATACGTTGAATGAAAACACCTCATGTGCATATTGAAATTAAACACCCCGAGACGCTCATTAACAAGCTTCCCAGCAGGACAGGAGACCATGGGGGGGGGGTTCAGTCAGAACTGCTTGTTTTATTAGTGAGAGCTTGCAGGTCCACGCTGCCCTCCAGCACAGCAGAAACGCATTCATCCGAATCTAACGTGAAATAAACCCGGGGAGAGCTATTCACCAAATCAGCTGAATGGACCTTGAATGTGATGCAGCCAAGGACGGAGCTTCAATGTATCCTGCAATCCAACGCAGCAAAAGCAAAAAAAAAAAAAAAAAAAAAAAAAGACATAACAACTTGAACAGACTGAACGCACAGCCCTGTCAGCCTCACGTGTAACATAAAATAAGCTTAGTGTAACACATGGACAGAGCTAGAGCTACCCTCATGTACAGTGCAGAAATGATAAATAAACTGTTGTTATGTCAACCCCAGTGAAGCTATTTTAATGTCGCAGGGCATTTTTAGGGGAGGAAACCCAGACGTGTCAGTTTACAAGTATTTATGTTTGCAAGGCTAAAACCACAAATACAGAATATACTAAGTTCATGGCAAGTATAAACAAAGTGGATTTTAAGAGGAAGTGGGCTTCAATTCATTTTTCTGTAATGCTGATGGTTTACTGAGTTGGTATTTTACCCCAATTTATGATTTGAAGAGAGCTGCATGTATGGATAACCTGGTTTTAATGAGTTAATGCTAGTGTTACAGAGTGGTTAATTCCTTGACATGTTCTTTTTAAAGGCAATTAAAAAAACTACAAAGAGCATGTGCTAAAAACCCCAACTCTCGGTTCTCTCGAATGTCTTTACCACTATATGACATTCCCTTCGGATTTATTTCAATTTAAGGTTGACATGCGGGGTAGCGAGCGGATACACACAGCACAAACAACTGAAAGACCCAACATTAAACAAGTCAAGTGGATGTTTAATTCGGCATTCATTCCATACACTATTTATCTTGTTGTTTAAGAAATATTTCAAATTTGACAGTTGGATCACAACGGTAGACGTCGCCCTCCAGACAGTGTTTTCAGACGGCAACAACGTGGAAGCAACAGGAGAATCGAAGAGAAACGAAGCAATTTTGTTAAAATAATTCATTCGTGGTGGATCAAATGTATGCCGAATTCATTGTGAACTTCTTGTGATTCCAAAAAGATTAGAAGTCCTGTTGTTCGCTATAAATATTTAGTCAGGTAAGAGAGTCTTCTTTAAATTGACACATTTTTAATGGAAGTAAGCTAGCAGGTCTCTCCATACCAGACAACAGGTGCATGTTGTTTCAGTGTGCGGCACACTCTCACCTTCTGCTGCCGCCGGGCCATGTCGGTGGGCTGCTTGGCGTTGAACGGGTAGGCTATGCACCGCAGGACGAACACATAAATCTGCAGTTTAATTTTCCTCTCCTCTTCCTCCTTCTGGATCCGCTCGCGCTCCTTCCTCTCCTCCTCACCTGTAGCGTTGCTGTCTTTGGCACCTTTGCCGGGGGCACCTCCAGGTGCGGCGGGCTGTCGCTGCTGGCCGCCCGCCCGGCTGCTGTTGTTCCCCCGCTTCCCCGCCGAGGACGCAGCCGGTTTCCGCGGAGCCTCCTGGACAACTTCTGGGTCGGACTCCCCGCCGGTGTCTTCGCTGGAGGACGGGTCCAGCATGGTTCAGGGCGTTAAAACTCCGGTTCAGACCGACAGATTAAAAGAAAGAGAGAAACAACTGTTTAAGCTTTAGTTTGTTTGTTGTCGACGTGGCGTTAACGGCTGCACTTTACCGACCGACGCTCTTCACCGGCTGCGGTCGGTGGTGCGTTTGAAGCCGAGACCTGAGAGGGACGTCGGGGTTGTTTTTGGGGGGAGGGGGTGGCGGTGGCGGTGGGCGGAGTTTTAACGGTTAATATTTGGAGGTTGTCGCCGCGTGCGCTTCGTTCCGTCGCACCGGGGCTGAGTGCTGGAATGGCAGCGCGCGCTCGCGGCCACTCGCGCGCTCTGTGGCTGAGCGCACCGGCACACAGGTGAGCAACCTGTAGCTGCAAGCAGAGATAGAAGAAGAACAGCGAAGAGGGCTCACTCTGTCTGCGTTTCAAGAACCACAAAACTCACGGAACACTTTCTTTAAATCTTATATTGTATAGAACCACACGCACGTGGAAGCCCATTTCCACCAGAATGACAAAAATAAAAATGGTCGTTATAGTTTATTTCCAGGGGGATCAGACTGATTCGCAGTCTGAATGCAACACTGTGCTTAAAGTTATAATCCTTAAAGCAATGGTTTAGCATTTTGGGAAATAGGCTTCTGAAGATCGATACCAGATCGGTACAGTAAATATGAAGCTACAGCCAGTTAGCTTAGCTTAGCACAAAGACTGGAAACTGAGGAAACAGTTAGCTTGGCTCTCTCCAGCAGTGACAAAATCCACCTACCAGCACCTCTAAACCGCACAATTAAACACAATATATTTCGTTTGTTTAACCCTTGCAAAAAAACTAAATGTAAAAATAACAAGTCAGTTTTACCAGTCAGGCTAGCTGCTTCCCCTTATTCCCACTCTTTGTGCTAAGCTAAGCTAACCAGCTGCTGGCTGTAGCCTTATATTTGCTCTACACACATGAGAACTGGTAATAATCTGCGTATTTCCCAAAATATCAAAGTTTTTCTTTAAGATTTTCATTATATCAAACCAAATATTTGATACTGTTTATGGCTGGCATTTCCTCTGCTATAGCCATCAAATGTATTTATTAGTCAGTGAGTTGTCAACAGCGGAGTCCACCATTAGCGCTGGATTCAGATGGCTCGCTCAAGGGATTCACAGGAAACTATGCTTGCACATAATTCGTGCTTATACATACAGTATGTCACATAATGATGTAATCCAGAAGAGCAGAACAGCTGGTTTTTGGCACTTTGAAGAGAAAACATGTTTACGTTGGAACAAGCACAGCTACAGCGATTCATATAGACGTCAGGTCAATTTTATTTATATAACCCAAAATCACAAATGTCGAATTGACATTGCCTGTGGTGCCTGTACAGATGACAGTAAAACTAATTCTGTACATTCACCACTGCAAGACTGTGACTCAAGATGAACGCCCACTTTTGTATGTCAGGAGGAGGAAGTTTTTAACCCACTGTGTGATACCTCGTCATGCATAGACAATCTTTGACTGGAAAGGGTCGCAGCATGTGTTGAACTCGCACTCAACCAGAGAGCTGGAACAGAAAAACATTTAAAGATGTACAGGCCTCACAGTAACAAGAGCCTAAGTAATGTAAATAGGGCTTTTATCAATATAACAAACACAATATACATTATATATATATTCAATTTTTCCCATCGTTTTAAAAAAAAGAAATGTTATTAACAACAACAAAACCTTTTGTTGTTTGTAAAGGGTTTGTAAGAAATATATATTAAAAATCTTCAGGATCACAGCAAAAGCAAATTACACAAAGATGGAAAAAGGTCACATCCCCTGACTTAAAAACATAATTCAGGAAGCACAAAGTAACTCAGAAAATAGAAAACAGAGGACATTTTTGAAAAAAGGTGGAATTTGATTGATAGCGAATTAGAATGACGATATATGTATAAAAGGAAAGGCAAACCTCTCCTTTCACCCACTCTTTGAATTGTCAGAAGAATGCTAACTTTACAGTATTTTCTTTTAAATTATTTACTGTTGTTGTAAAGGCACATGTAAAGTATGGAGGGAAACGTGTGAATACATACTTCTGTATGTAGGAAGAAGAAAGAACTGGACCCTCATTTGTCATACAGTGCAGTGACACACACACATGCAAGAGCGTCCACCGATGAAACTCGTTCTCTGCCTTTTTCCTTCCTCCGGGGACAGCCTGGAGCAGGGGTCGGCCTTCAACGGCGACCGGGGTCCAAGTCCAAATGCTCGTGCCCTGTCTTGGTCAGGAACAGGGCAGGAGAGCATCTGCTCCTGCGTGTTTTTTTGTATTGGGGTTCTTTTTAGGCCCGGGAGATAGCCCACCTGAGCTTGAGAACCTTGGGGAAAAAAAACCCAAGTTCCCACAGTCCCTATGTGGGAATCGAACCCACGACCTTCTTGCTGTGAGGCACCGTGCCACTAGGCAATTATATATTTATTTGTAAAAGAAATAAAGGTAAAAAACATGTATATGTATATGTGTGTATGAGTATTTATGTATACACACTTCTTACATTTTTTTTGTTAATGAACTATTTATTCAACTTATTTGTGACAGTTAAGATTGTGAACTTCCTTATGAGTTAATGAATATGGCTGTATGAAATAAATAAAATAGTATAAAAGTATTAAAAAAATAGTATAAAAAAGAAATGGCAGTAGATTATAATATTTTGTCCACTTATATTAACAAGGGTGGACAAAATATTAGAAACACCTACAGTCCAGCACAAACTACAGCCTCCAACATTAGTTGAATCAACACTTCTTCCTTAATGAAGGAAGAATTTATTGCTGCATTAGCATTGGTTCAGTTAGGCGTATTTATATTCATACTGTATATTTATACATATATATGTAAATAGCCTGTATTTAGAGGCTGTAACTGCGGCCACTAGAGGTCAGTGTTTCTCTGGTGTATGTTACCACTGACTTTAAATACACATATACAAGCTGTGTGTGTGTGTGTGTGTGTGTGTGTGTGTGTGTGTGTGTGTGTGTGTGTGTGTGTGTGTGTGTTTAATGCTGTAGCCACACTGGAGGTACAGATTATTAAAACAGCTCCATGTTTTTAATTACTGACGTTTTATTCTTAGTTTGGTCCAGTTTCAAGATTTTTCCAGGCTGGTTTGATTTTGATTCGCTGCTTCTACTCACACCACACCCCAGCAATTAGACTGTAGCAGAGTGCTTGAGGGTGCAGGTGCAGTGTATGTACAGAAACAAAAAAACATAGGAACAAAAAACAACAAAAAAACAACATCAAAATAAGGAAACAAAAATAACCGATAAGTTTGAAAAGACACTCATCATTCACTATCTATAATAAATATACATATCAATATAAAATCTAACATGTTTAAGAGTTATGAGTTTGTAAGCAAAATACTTCATTTGGTGTCGTTTCATCCTCCAGATCCTTTTTTTAAGACTTTCTCTAATTTACTTTGACCACTCGGGGGCAGCAGAACGAGCTGAAAACACAACATCTGACAAAACATCAGCTTATAAATTATTTGGGGCTAACGTGTTAGCAAACACCCAGCAGAGCAACATAATCAACTGGAGCTGTGTTTGAGTCCACCTGATGAATATCTAGTCCAATATTCACTCTCCTTTCAGCTCTGGTTTGGTCTCCACCAGCTCCTGAGGGAAATGTCTGCCTCTTTAGCTGCTAAGTGCTCCACTTTCTTCACCAGCTTGTCTCTAACGGTGTCTGTCTGCTGTTTGGTACCTGGGCAGGTGGTGTTCAGTGGGTTTATCAGAGTTGGCAGAGAGCATTCAGCCCCTTCTCTGTGCCACCAGCCCATGGAAATACTTCCATGGAGTACTGGAGCTGTCACTTTTTAAAAAAAATCAAGTTAGAATGAATGTGAACTTACATGTAATTCGTTTAAACTATCCTAACATATGCTGTGGTTACACAGGATTTCTCTCCCGGTTCATTTCTATGAGGAACAGGGTGAGGCGACAATTTAATTCCGGTTGCAAATTGAAGTGGCTGCAAGTTCAGTGTGGTTGAACTTTAACTCTCAACATAACAAGGCTCTCTAATGCCCGGCCAGTTTGAGAGTGGGGGGGGTGGTACTGGTCCCTCATTGAGGAAACACTGACTAACTGCAGGTCAAATAAGACGAGCAGCAGAGACGGAGGGACGCTGATTGTCTACGCTCAGTGAACATAATTGGACAGTAAGTGTTTGATAAAAGGCTGTGTAGTTTCCATCTTTGTGGGAAGCTGTTAGCGTGTTAGCCATACTAGCTCCTGCAGTTTATGTTGCCTCAGCACGCCAGTGAATTTCGCCTGAAAAAAATCGGGTGTGATCGTGTTGCCTGCCAACAAGTGACAAGCTAACACCACAAGGCAGTTGCATTTTACAAAGTCTGCAAACACACGGACATTTAAGGAACGCCCTCGCTGGAGAACAAGGCACAGCTTGTTCATCACGACACACAGTGACTACCTATTAGAAAGGTATTTTCTCAAGCTGCTTTTTGCCACACTCTTAATGTGCAGGTCTGGTGATGTTCTGTATGGTTCTTGTTGTCAATAAATCCCATGAAAAGACCAAAACCAACAATGTGTTAGTCCGTCCGTCTGTCAATACTTTCTGACTTTGGTTCCTACTGAAGACGTACATTTTTAAAAATGCTCACAAATATATAGTTTCATTTTTTAAAAAGGCTCAGTAATTTCCTAAAACAGCTGCTCACTGTAGTTTTTAACATAAGTTACTCAAACAGGAGGAAATTGTGCATTTGTTGGGGACTATTGTTAGCGGTGTATGTGGTGGTGATGAAGGAACATGTCACGTGATTGTGATTTAAACAGTGACGTGTTTTTAATCGTTTTTGGTTTTAGCTCTATGGCACAGAGGCTTTGATACACACACTATATACTTGTTAGTCGGATCAGTCAGTTGTTGGTTTGGATCTGCACATGGGAATAACACCAGACTTATCCTTTAATTACTGTGCTTAGGTCTATAAAAAATTAACCTTAAGGACAAAGATGTTATATACAACGTGGACGACCAGCCTGACAACAGGGGCTCCTAAATGTTTGAATGGGGCATTTAAACCACTGAACAATAAATACATTCTCTCAGGATTCAGTGAGTATAAAAAACATGAACCTATTCCTCTTGAGCAGCGTTGAGGAGCCTCTTTAGAGCCCCCTTAAGAGGCCCCTGGAGGTCCCTGAGCCTCACATTGAGATCCACACTTGGAGACCCATCATCATGGTGTTGTGGCGTTCAGCCCGGGGAGGACTTGCGCCCAGTCAGGGTACGTATTCAGAGCGAATAATGGAACTCCCCACGTCTCCACAGCCAACAGCACGGCAAGCACGCCGATCACATTGACGCCAATCCCCGCCTTCACCTGCAGCAGCAATCAGACACGGAAGATGTGGTTTAACATAGAATTGTTGTCAGGGCTGTTGCTAGCTTTTTGGGGGCCCTATTCAAAATTTAGTTTGGGGGCCCCTATTTTATGTAATATATATAATTATATATATATTTTTGGAGCAGATAGGTGCTTTCACTCAACACATGAGAGCGTTTGGATACCAAGAGAGACCTGTCATTTTAACAACAAACAAACAAAGGCTAAAGTGGCAGCTTGGGGGCCCCCTGGTGGCTTCAGGGGCTCTAAGCAACTGCATAGTCCCCATACGGCAAGAAACTGTCCTGGTTGTTTTGCATTTTGCAGCCAGTGTAGAATTCGTGAAGGAGTAAATTATAACAGGACTCACCATGTCCATGATGGTGATGTGTCCGTAGGTGAACACGACGGCGTTGGGCGGGTTGGATACTGGAAGCAGGAAGGAGAAGGACGTGCACAGGGTGGTGGGGATCAGGACGTACAGCGGGTTGATGTGGATGGCCTCGGCCTGAAGGAAGACGGATCACACAAACACAAATATCTGTCTGAATATTGAAGTAATTATCACGTGTAATGTAACGACGACAGTGATCAAAGTCTGTTTGTCCATCTGAATGTCTCTAATACAGAAGAGTTTGAACACTTCATTCTTCCCACCTACTAACAAAACAAAATAAAAAATACGAGTAACACGAGAAAACTGCAAACTCAGCGTGGGCAGAACACAAGCTATATATATATATATATATATATATTGAATATATTTATAAAATACAACATGTCAAACTTTGTCAGGGATAGAAGGATAAAGTCTTGGACTTATTTCAACATTTTGTCTGTGAAGAAGTTAGCAATCCTAGCTAGTTAGCTTGCAAACGTTAGCTAGCTGCTCTGTTTGCTAAAAGGACACCACTGCTAACTAACAGTGGCAGAAAGTAATACTTTTACTCAAGAACTGTACTTTTTGAGGTACTTTACTTGAGTATTTCCATTTTCTGCTACTTTCTCCTTTTACTTCCCTACAATTCAGAGGCAAATATTGTACTTTTTACTCCACTACGTTTATTTGATAACTAGTTAGTTTGCAGATTCAGATTAATAATACTAAATATACTAAACAAATAAACTGTAACATAATATTATAGGTTAAGATCAGACTTTATTGATCCGTGGGGGGAAATTCAAAAGCCAGCAGATAAAGTATATTCAGTAGGTAAAAATTCAATATTCAAGTGATGAACACATGAATGCATCAATAACTATACTCCAATCATATAGATAATATAGATTATTCTGAAATGGGCCATTCTGCATAAGGAGTAACTGAAGGCATTAAAAAGTGTCCAGCAGGATGAAACACTGTGAACCTACCAGAGGAGAGAGGATCGGGAGGAAGATGGTGATGGTGGCCGCGTTGCTGGCCACCTCTGTTACCGTGGTGACGATGATGCAGGCGATCGCGATCGTGGCCAAGACTGGCAGATCGCCCAGAGGTGTCAGCAGCTCTGCCACCCACAAAGACAGGCCCGACTCCTGCACACACACACACACACACACACACACACACACACACATCACGATGACGGACGAATCAGCGAGCAGGTTCTGAGCCAGTTTTAATGTTTAGTCCTGGTTTAAGACGATTAAAGGGTCACTTCACCCAAATTACAAGAAGGCGTATTTTGTCCCTTCCCTTTATCTATCTATCTATCTATCTATCTATCTATCTATCTATCTATCTATCTATCTATCTATCTATTTTGTGACTTCCTGTTCTTAGTTCATTTCTGTTGTGATGTTGTGATGTGATTGTGAGCAGAGACTGGCTGGATCGATGCGTTCAAGGGAGCAGGTTACATTAAAGTTCCTTTCATTCCTAATGAGTCATATCTTTGCCTAATGTGTCTTGGCCAAATATTAAAGGCAGCTGTGCTTTTTCAGCGAGGGTGTCTGGGTTTTTACCACAACCTACCTGAACAAGCCACAACAACTTCACTTTAGAAGTCTCTAATAAGAAACTAATTCTTACAGACTGGCGTTTAAATAAACTTGTTTCGTGCCCTTTAGTGTCTTTCCCTGGGGGTATTGATTTTATAAACTTATTTTAATCATGTCTCATCTGAGATCCCATTTCTTGTGTTATTTCTGTCATCCTGTCTTTTTGTCTCTTCAGCTTGTAAACAAGGACAAGAACGAACTTTTAAACTCACATGGAGAAGTGCTTAAAGTACTCAGGAAAAAATGGAAATTTGAACATCTGCAGTTTCATTACAACTAAGCAAACTCCTTCTGCTGATACAGATTGTGTGATATGATTGAAAGCTCCAGAAGAGCTACTAAATGGAGCCTGAGGTGAGATTGTTAAAAGCTTCAATAATGCTGAAGATTATCTTACTCTTCTTTTTCTTCCTTCTTAGGCAAAATAAAGAATCTGATTAAATGTTTTAGCTCTGTATGAGGAAGCTGTGGTGGATGTACAAAGCTGATGTTTCACACAGACGGACACAGCTTACCTTTGTGCCCTCAGCGAGTGCGAAGCCTCCACCGACCAGCAGGGCCACTTTCCACGGCATGGAGACCTGGAACTCCTTCCAGGAGATCATGGCCTCTGGATGGAGAGAGATAAAAAAAATATCTGCTCACATCTTCACAGAAAGACAGAAGCTAGGTTATCAGCTGTTCAGAAACAGATCTTCACAATATTCTTGATTATATTTTTTTAAGTGAAGGTAAAATCAGACATAATACACAGCTGTAGTGCAGTAAAAACTATAAGCTACCATAAACTAGACATTACAAGTACCTCAAAATGGTGCTTCGTACTTGAGTAAATGTACTCAGTTACATTCCACATCTGGTTACCTGCTGATGTGAATGTTACAGTAGACTAACCGATCAATCGCAGCTAAATTGTAAAGTCCTGTGTATTCACCATATTTCCTGGAGGGTCCGTAGGCCGGTAAGATGAAGAAGAGGAGGCCCAGCAGCAGAGCCACAGTGGCGTCGGTGATGTAGCCCTTCTGACTGCTCGAGACAAGAACAGAAAAAACTGATCAGCTGGGATGTGTTTTATGGCCAAGGCAGGCCACCGTAGCTTGAATCCAAGAAATGAATACTTAGAGATCTTAGTGTCTGATTGCAGCAATTACATTATTATTATTATCATTATTATTTGTAGAGTGCTTGTGGAGAAAAGAATAGATAACACACTTAGAGATGCGTTTCCTAAAACAGCTGGTCACTGTAGTTTTTATCAAACGCTACTCAAACTTGAGGAAATAGTGCATTTGTTGGGGACTATTTTCAGTGGCGGATTAATCCACATTTGGTGCTACAGTGACTGCAGTGAAATAAAAAAGGTGATGTGACTCACTGAGGGAAGAGAGAAGCCCAGCCCGGTACGAAACCTGGATGTCTGGTCAGCCACAACAACACCATCACCACGAAAATCACCCCAGTCAGGATCTCCTGAGGACTGGAGGAGAGGGGGTGAATGAATGAATGAATGAGTAATGGGAGGGTGGATGAGTACATGAAAAGATGAATAACTAAATTAGAGAATCAATGTGAGAGGATGGTTGGATGATGGATGAATAAATGAAAATCAATGAACAGATACATGAAAAAAACAATCAATAAATGAACATACAACTGAATGAATAAATGAATGAATGAATGAATGGTTGAACACATAACTGAATGACTGCATGAATTAATTAATGGATTTATAACTGAATGAATGAATGAATGGATGGACATAACTGTTTAAATGACAGAATTAACATTTGACAGATTGATTTAATGAATAAATAAACATATAACTGAAAAAATTAATGAATGCATGATTGAATGAACAAATGAATCAATAAATCAACATAACTGATTGATAAAATGAATGAATGAATGAATAAACATGTGACTGACTGACAGAATGAATGAATGGATGCATAAGTGACAAATGACTGAATGAACATATGACAAATTTAATTAATAAATGAATGAACGTTGAACTGACTGACAGAATAAATGAATGAATAAATTAATAAATGAATGAACATACAGCTGTATAAATGAATGGATGAGTAAATGAATGAATGAATGAACGTATAACTGATAGACTGTAGGAATGAATGAATTAAGAAACACATACATGAATTAATAAACGACTGAACATATAGCTGAATAAATGAATGGATGAGTAAATGAATGAATGGATGAGTGATCACCTCATGGGTCCCAGCGACCTGTACTCGTCTTCTATCACTTTTCTTGCTGCTCTCTCTTTCTCAGTCTGCTCTCCTCCACATCGCCACAGGAATTTGAAGCTGACACAGACAGATTATATTATTGATAGGTGAACTAAATGATTGACTGTGATTGGTAAAAAGCACATGGCTCTGACTCTGGCTAATGTAAAGATTACTGAGCATGTGCGGAGGTCAGCAGCCTATCTGACACCGCCGCACTGCTAATGTTAACATTAGCATTACGCTCATGCGTCGGCCTCAGGTTGTGTTGAAATGAAAGCAGGTATCATGGAGTTCTGATATTATATAAAACATTTATCAGGTTATTCACATATTCAGTGGAGTGAAATAAAAAGAGCTGATGTAAAGACAGAAGGTAGAAGCAGACGGCACAACGCACACAGGTTAGCTGGAATAAAAACACAGATAGGAGGTGATCAGGGGAGCAGATGGCGTGTTGACACTCACTCTGAGCCAATGAAGAGCCAGTACAGCCATATCCATGTCAGCAGCAGCATGATAACACTGATGGGCAGGCACAGCAGCAGCCAGTTCCCGAAGTTAATGCTGTTGCAGTCCGGGTAAATCCTGAATTTAAAGACAGCGTTTGAGGTGGATTAAATTGCTTTTGTTTTTAATGCACACAGAAGCTTTGAATCCTCTGGTTTTTGCCCAGCAGACTGAATTAAGCAAACATTCTTCACAGGGGGATTTTAAATTGCAGTTTTATATTTAGCAAATACCAACCCCTCACACAGATTGAGTTATTATTTTTTTTATTTTTAATTCATTTTGTGTGTTGCTTCAAACGCCTTCACATGGTTTCCTGTTTTGTCATTCCCCTCATTTTTATTTTAAGTCTCCTTTTTCTCTGTCTCACACACATACACTCTGGCATGTCTGGTGCACCACTCACTGGTGGAGGTACTCGGAGAAGATGAGGTTGGGCGAGGTGCCGGGCAGCGTGGTGATGCCGCCGATGTTGGAGGAGTAGGCAATGCCAATGCACATGGCTTTACACATCATCAGGTCCTGTTTACTCCTGCTGGGAGCTTCAGACTGACACACAGCATCCTGCAAGACAACGCCAAGGGAGAAATTACCCCCGGAAAGTGGCATTAGTGGTAGTAGTACTGCAGTAGCAGGAGAAGTAGTAGAGGTACTAGTCACACAAGTTGTAGTGATAGTTTCAGGCATTAGAAGGAGTAAAATAATAGGATTAGTTAGCAATAGCTTTGGTAACAATAGCAGTATCATTACAGGGCTACTAATAATAACAACACGGTGGTACTAGCATCAGTAGTATAGGCAGCGGTAGCAGATTAATAGCAGTAGTGGTAGCAGAAGCAGTAGTAGCAGTAGTAACAGCAGTAACAGCAACATAATTAGTAGTAGTAGTAATAGCAGTAAAAGAAGTAAGAGTAGCAGCAGATACTACTAGTAGTAATAGAAATAGCAGTACTAACTGTAGCAGTGACAGTGCAAGTATTAATAGCAGCAAGCAGTAATGTAACAGTAGTAGTGACAGAGGTAGCAGCAGTAGTAGTAGCAGTAACAGTAGCAGTAGTAAGAGTAGTAGAAACAGCAGTAGCTGAAGTAGCATTAGCATTAGCAGTAGCAGCGGCAGGACAGTACTAGTATTAGTAGAAGTATCAGAAGCAGTAGCAGTAATAGCAGTAACAACAACAGTAGTAGCACTAGTAGCAGTAACAGCGGTAAAATAAGTAGCAATAGCAGTTACAGTAACAGTGGCAGTAGTAGTCACAGCAGTTACAGTAACAGTGGTAGTAGTAGTCACAGCAGTTACAGTAACAGTGACAGTAACAGTGGTAGTAGTAGTCACAGCAGTTGCAGTAACAGTGGTAGTAGGCCTACTGTAGTAATGGCAGTAACAAAAGTAACAGTAGCAGCTGTAGTAGTGGTAACAGTAGAAGCAGCAATGGTAGTAAAAACGGTATCAGTAGTTGTAGTAGTAACAGTAAAATTATAGAAACAAACTGTATTGTTTTATTGGTTTTTGTACCTGAGCTGTAACAGGCTGTGACACTGTCTGTATCTGAACACAAGTGAAGGTCTCTTCAGGAACATCTGGATGCTTCTTGTCACTGAGAGACAGAGGACAATAGTATTAATGTGTACTGGATGTACAGTTACTGCAATGACAAGAACCCAGAACCCAGAGGGACAGTGAAGGCAACAGAACAGGACAGCAGTGTTTCTGAGGTGAATCCTTCACATACCTCACAATTTCTTTCATCTTTTCAACATGGCCGTCAGTTTCTGCAAAAATAACAGTAGTGTGGTTAACTTCTCTCCGTTCTTGTGTTGCTATTCTAAGAGGTAATTTTTACGACAATTAACAGAAAATGGTGGAAATGACCTCTATGTGCGCCTGTGATTCTCCCAGTGTGAAGCTAACAGTCATGATTAGACAGATAATTCTGACTTTTCTCTCACTTTTCAGGACTTTGTGTGACTTTGACTGAATTGTGGCTCGTGTTCATTGATGATTGTTGCAATTAAACTGCAATTTTAATTACCTTATTGAATTTGGGACAACATTTTAATGCACTGTGTCTATTTTTTTGTTCCATTTTATTCTTCTTTAAGTGATTTTAGTTTCTTCCTCGTTTTTACGTCTTTACGAAAGGTTTGCAAGTTGTAACTAAAGCTTTATCAATGGTTAATAAATCATTTATTAATGCTTTTA
This sequence comes from Maccullochella peelii, assembly GCA_002120245.1. Taxonomy (NCBI): domain Eukaryota; kingdom Metazoa; phylum Chordata; class Actinopteri; order Centrarchiformes; family Percichthyidae; genus Maccullochella; species Maccullochella peelii. The sequence continues at coordinate 74,243 of LKNJ01002059.1, forward strand.
AGACCAGTTGTCAGGTTGTGAAAAATCCCCTTGGCCATTGTTTATGTTTTCTATTTGGTAATAACGTGGTTTCAAATGTTTATAATACATTAATAAATACTTCATAAGTGGGAAAAACATGTATTTTCCAGAAGTGGTAATACAATCCAATCAGTTCAAGAATCACAACCTGGAAAAACAAAAAACCCAGCCCTGAGTAATAGTAAAATAGTGGTAGTAAAATAATTTCAGTTACATCTTTTAGACATTTGTTTTTGTTTAAATGTGTGTCGATACACATTCCTCTGTATAAAAATAGAATAAAATGTAAATCCAGGTACCATCCAGCTGCAGGTTGGGGTTGTCTTCGCCGGCACACACCCCCTCCTTGGCTTTGAGGATCTGCTGGAGGACAGCCTCCACGATGGGCATCACCATGGTAACAGCCGAAGTGTTTTGGACCCACATGGAGAGGAATGCACAGCCGGACATGAAGCCCAACATCAACCTGGAGACGACAGCATGGTGGTCAGAGCAGGAGCATCCACAAACAGCTCAATCTGTCACTTTAACTTTCTAACCCCCAGTAACCACCTGGTCGGCTGCATCTCACTACTAACACACACTAAAATGTCAAGCCAGTGTTTCACGATTTATATTCTCTGGTGGAGTTTTAGAAATACGCAGAATACAAGATGGCGTGCAAGAAGTGCAGCTACAAAGCATCTGTTATAACATCTAAATGAGCAGGAAACGCGTAATCAATATCAATATTCTTGTATAACACCAAAAATGTCTGCAAAACAATTTTAAACTATATTGGAAATTTGTCTGCTGAAGAACACGATGGATGTCGATGGGAGGGAGTTTTCACATATACCAACCTCTATGAAATTAACATTTTAAACCTATAGCAGAGAAGGGTGGCGCTCACCATGCGGGGTTGACTCCCACCATGGTGACGAGCCTCAAGGCGATTCTGCGATGAAGACCCCACTTCTCGATGGACGTGGCGAGGCAGATGATGCCCACCAGCAAGAAGTGGAAGTCTTTAAAGTACTCCTTCGCCACCTGGAGGAGAAACAGAGAGGGAGTATTATTGCACAAGCAGAGAGTATTAAAGGGAGAACAACGGTTTAAATTTTAGCACAGTTTCTAATGTAAATTTGTAGTTTACATTCACTTGTTGCCCAGTAACTGAAATCAAACTCAATAGTACAATAAAGAAGAAAATAACAAGTACAAATATTCAATAGTTACTTAAAATTAGCCATTAATATTTTTAACCAACTCAGCAAGATTGGGATATTTTAATTTTTTTAATTTAACAGTGCTTAGACTACAGTATCATCTAATGAATCTGTTTCTGTCATTATCAAAGCTAGCATCAGGGTTAGCTAACGGTTGGAGGCTACCCAGCTAAGTTAGCTAACGTTTTACCTAAACAGTTAGCTGCTGTCTCATGTTGCTGCTGTTTTCTTAAAGGAATATTAATTAAACTAAATATTTGTCAAGATAACGGGAGGAAAAATAGATGTGTTGGGACAGAAGTGGGATAGTTACGGTACCAAACATTTTAGCTAACATAGTTGTGTGTTAGTGAGCAATATGGCCAGGCTGTAGGTTAATTATTCGTTTGTCTTCATTAGTTTAATAAATCACAAGGAGGGATTTAGAACAGCAACTTCTTAAAAAATGTTTTCAGTTGCAGGATAGCTTGGCCCGCTAACAGACAGATGGACTCACGTCCGAGGACTTCATGATGCCAAACATGGGGAAGAGGATGGCGGGGAGCATGGCAGTCATGGACAGAGGAATCACCTCCGTCACCCAGTACGTCGCCATCAGCAGCAAAACAAAGGCACATTCTGCCTCCTACAGGGACAAAACACACAGACACTGCTGCATTTATCTGTCACAAAGGACTAAAAAGAAAAAAAACAATAGTACATATAGATTTAATTTATCAGTTTACCATAAAAAGTATGTATTCAGAGAACAACCAATCAGCAGCCACACAGCTGCGTGTTGAAGTCGGTGCTCAACGCTGCGTTCACACTTGGAAAATAACTGGACTGTTTATTTCGCCCGCCCTGTAAGTCTGTGGCTGCAGTTCCTCTAGTGTCCACTAGATGCTGCTCCAACAAAACTCTGACTGCATTGAAGTAAATGGGAAAACCACTAACTTTTTTTTTCTTGTGGGTTTCCCTCTTACTTTTTGTACAGCATTTTAAGATATATATCGTTTTCATTACGATTTCCTCGAACACAGCATTAATTCACTGAGTGATTACAGGTGTAATGAGGGAGCTGATGATGAATGTAAGTCCAATATTCACTCGCCTTTTAGCTCTGGTTTGGTCTCCTCTAACTCCTGAGAAAATATCTGAGAAAATATCTGGCTCTTTAGCTGCTAGATGCATTTTCAATTTGCACATAAAAATATCCGAGTGGAAACGCGATGACAAAGTTGGTGTATCAATAAAAGCAAACTGCGACACAGTGCAGTGGAAACAGACTTGACAGTGAATAAATCATGACATACATGAAGAGCTGAAAACATCAGATCTGTGTGGAGTGATGAGGAGGCTGTAACCTTCCTCACATTAATACATGAAACTAACAGAAACGTCATATTTCAGTCATGTTTTCTACATTGTTTTCCACGCCACCAACAGTTTACTTTGATGAACCAACTCCTAATATTCCCATAGATTGAAACGTGCATTATTTTGCAGATTCTTTTGCAGATTTTCTGGCAATTTTTGGTTAAAAAAACCAAACAGTTGGATGAAACCTGGCTTCTGTCTGCTGTTTGGTGTGGGTCAAGTAGTATACAGTGGATTTATCCGAGTTTGTTTGCTGAAAGCAGCTGCCTGCTGCTGCTGGAAACACTGAGAGAGAGACTAAACCATAAAGTAAATGTGCTGTAAAACCACAACAAGGAGCAAGAAGAAGCTAAAAAGAGCTGTAGAGCTGCAGAGTTGGAGAGAATCCTCTGTGGGTCCGTCACTACGAGCGACACCTTTCACATTACACATTCAAAACACTGATTACTGCAGCTTTAACAAGCAAAGGAGAAAGACTTCACAGATTCTCCCACGCTTCTGACTGACAGGCAATTTCTATAACAAGTGCACTGCAGAGATGACACTGAGGAGTGTGTGCAGTGAACAAATATGAACTTAGTGCACTGTTACCTAAGTGATAACCACTGTTAAAGAATGCAGTAAAGTTCTTTCATCCCTTCAGGTCAGTTTACTTTGATTCATAAACTTCAGACAACAGTTATTGTCGCCCTTTGCACTGGTCTAGTTGCCAGAATGTAAAGGAGACTCACCTTTGTCCCAACGACAATAGGAAGAGGAAGCAGCAGCAGCAGCGTAAGGACGATCACGGCGACGCTGTGATAGTTCCACAAGCTTCTGCTCAGTCTCTTAAGCATTCTCTTCGTCTTCTTTTTTTCTTGTTGTATTTTCTTTTTTCTCCTCTTCTCTTCTGCGGGTTCCTGTTGTAACCCCACGTTCGTTAAGCTAAAAGGCTTTGTAACGGCTGATAATTGACCTGTCGTCGAGCTGGCAGGAACGCAGTGTCAGGTTGGCCTTCTCCTCAGAGACTCCAGCCTCAAACTGTTGGAGGTCACAGGTTATGTGTCCACATCTGTTGGAAGTTTCTCAAGCAAGACGCCAAATCTGCTCAGTTATCTCTGTATCAACACAAAGGTGAGATAATAATGTGACACAGCCTTTAATTTATGGCACACTTTAATCTATTTCTACATTTCTGTGGAAGTATAAAAGTATTTGTGTGGTTCAATTTGAAGGTTTTGCATCCACAAAACTCTATTTTTCAAGGCTAGCAGTTTCCCCCTGCTTCCAGTCTTTGTGCTAAGCTAGTAAACACGTCCTGGACCTGTCTCTGTACCGGACAGAGATGAAACTGATATCCATCCTCTCATCTGACTCTGGAGAAGATGGCTAAAAAGAGGATTTTAGAAGAGTGTTCCTTTAAATTTATAAAAATGCGTTTTTCACCAATATCACCAGAATATCTTGTGTATTGTTGATGCTGGTGTTTCTTCACCTTACTCTTGAGTTCATTTCATCACAGGTTTTTGACTGAAAAATTTACAATGAAAGATGTAACCTACCTGTGAAAAACTAATTAAGGCAAACTGAAGATTGTCATTTTTTTTAAATAACTGAAACTTGTGTACTACTTTAACACTACTTGAACACTTTGTGATGATATATGATATTTGCACAAATCAATGGCAAAACTAAAACTGCCACATTTTTAAAGGGAGTTTTGTAACTTGAATACTGAGAAAACATTCAGGCTGCTTCAGAGGGTAATGTTTAGTAGGATACTGGTGTTTCATTTACCTTGATGTTGATGCTTCTTAATTTTTGACCATGGTGAACTTGATGAACTTGTTGCTTTCCTTTTTATGCTGAATTTACCAGAAGGCATCAAGAAATAAGGATAAATTGTTGACAGTTTATCATAATGTTATAAATGCCCAAAGTAAGATACAATTTAAAACTGCTTGTTGTTTTAATGGAGTTTTGCGACTTTCTGCGTATGAGAAACAAGGTAATCAGGGGTAGCTGTTCAATGGAAGTGAATGTTTACAAGTTGTTAACAAAAATAACTAATGTCTGTTTGACTTCTTTCATAATTTTCATCTGAATGATATGCTGTAGTGTTACATCAGATTGAATATTTGAGATCTTTGCCCACATTTTAGTGTGACACATTCAAGATCTCCTAGAATTTAAAATAAAGTACAGTAGGTTTGGATAAATAAGACCTGGGTGCATTACATAATTACAGCAGAGGTATTCAGACACCATTTGACTGAAAAAAACACAAGCCCCCAGTGAGGAAACACAACATATTTGTGATTAAATCATCATTAGAAGAAATCCACTATATGAGACGACATTTTTCAGTGTGGTCATAATTTATTGAACATTCTGTAAATCAGAGTAAATCTATATTTGCCCAGAACATGCATGAGCATGCCATGAGACAATAATATTGTGTTGGGGAAATATCAACAGACAGAGAGCGATAGTTATCTCCTGAGTGATACACCTTACCTCACTGCCTTGATGCCACCTCTGGCTCTCTGGGTGTGAAAGCATCTGCATACATCACTGCTATTAAAACCGCTTTTAATGGGCCATACCGCTCGTAAGACGTCACAGGAAGCGAGATAAACAGAGAGAAAAAAAGAAAAAGAGGACAGTGTGATTCGTCTTTTCCTCTTCGCAGAAACAGAAAAAGTGAACCAGTTTCTTGAAGTAATTCCTAGAACATCAGGTGTACTTTAACTCCTTATCTTGAAGTCCTGAGAGGGCCGTTAAACAGTTGCTAACTGTCTGCGTGACCTTTGGCTAATGCCTCTGATTATCAAAATGCAGGAGTATTATTTTCACTGAAACTTACCAGGAGGGGGGAGGGATATGGATTTGGGCCAAGCTGGAAATATTTTAATCGTGGATTTAAGTGTGGATTTGGTCGTGGTTCTTTAAATATTTCACACAAATGTACAGAGGCTTGAGTGTGCCTAGAGAATAATGATGGTCTTTTACAGTGTTTCATTTAAGTTTAGTTAGTTTACCAATACCACAATGTAAAACTACTCCATTACAAGTCAAAGTCCTGCATTTAAAATCCTACTTAGGTAAAAGTATTATCAGCACAATGAGCTCAAAGTACCAAAAGCTCTGATTGGCCAGAATCACAAAGGATGCAGGTTGCATCTCCAAACTCCTGACTTTCTTGCCTGATTCTGAACTGTGTGTGGCTTTCTGGGGTTTTTTGTTTTTTTTATGTCTGTCAGCATCTCACCAGAATAGGTGTGCGTGTTCCCTCAGTCCTTCACTGGACGCTCAAACACTGAAATTTTACACAAGTTTCCCAAAACAGCACTTAAAGGGGAACTCCACTGGGCCTTTACACAGCAAGGTACAGTATGTTTACAGGTGTCAGGGAGTACTACTGCACATGTGAAAAAACCTTTTGTGGCACCAGGTGGAGCTCTGAAGTCTGAAAAATGTGATGTAATTTGTCACAACCTGAAGACTACAAGTTTGAAAGTAAAAAAAAATCAGGGGGTGTGAAGTCAGAAAGCAGTGAGCTCACCAGACCTCTGCAGCCCGCTCCTCATCTCTGCTTGACGCTAGCAGCTCAAGGCTACATTAGCCACTACAAGCATAACACACCCAAATCTCCAACCAAACTGTCAGCCATTGAGTTGCATTATGGGTAACGTAGGCGCCAGGTTTTGACAAGGAAGAAGAATGCGTGGTATAAAAAAGAAAAAGACGATATCTCTGGTTCTGCTCATAGATCATATATACAGATGGACGACACGATAGGTCATAAATCCCGCCCCCTCCATGTTAGCAGATGGGACACGGGCCAAACAGAAAAGTCAAAGTACACGTCAAATAAATTTTCTGTCAGTTTAGGTCGTTCTTATCATGCTGATGTTTGTTCAAGTGTTCATTTTTCTGAGAAGTTTGGTTTTAATTAGCTATTTGATGCTATAAAAAGGGCGTGTGATGTCATGATTGCTCGCGATTGGTTCAGGTGACCTTAACCTGCGTGGCTAGTCATTTGTTTGTTGTTTGCTTGTGTCAGGTTAGGCTTATCTTCTAATTTCAGTGGTCATAATAAAGATTACAAGATGAAAGTAAATAAACAGTTCAAATGTCTATCTCTCCAAGAATATGTTGCACATATAATATAGCTTATAAAATATTCTCACTATTGTTTTGAGTCCTTTACAGCCAGAAAATCAATACTGAAACATAGTTGTTCTTGTGATTTTACATTATTTCACAAACGTGAGGCTGAACTGAGAGGTCAATGTGCTTCAATGGACGGACCTCGATCATGAGAAAATGTGTGAAAGCAAAGGGAGTCTTGGCATTGTTTTCTTTCCTCACCTTCCATTGTAGTCAGATGTTGGTTTAGCTTGGAGCGTTGCCAGTGTTAACAGACAAACAAAATATTTAGTTATAATGGTTATATAATGGTTTAAGGATTAAGTTACAATGCTGTTGGAAAACACCCCAAAAGCTTGAGAAGTCTGTAAAATGGATTTTAGGATTATCTCAGCCATGTAATTCTTTCTGAAAGCCGGGCCCTGGGCTCTCAGGGCAGTATGCAAAGGTCAATATACCCTCCTTCCAAAACAAAAGTACCCAAACTGAAATGACTTTCCATGAGTCCAAACCAGGAGTAAAACCAACATGAACTTTATTTTAGATTTCAGACCAAATGTTTTAGAAATTGACAGACAATATGAGCGAGAGAGGAAAAAGTGACCGAAGAAAGAAAACCACAGGGTATTTCTTAATGAGCTGAGGCCGGTGTGGTGCCGGTGACGTGCTTGCCTGTTGCCATAGTGATGGTCTTGGAGACAAGCTGGTTGCCAAGGGCAGCGGCCGGTTGAGAGTCAAGGTACTCAGCCATGACGGCGATTTGGCTGAAGTGGCGCCGAGCCAGCATGTGTTTGTGTTCAATCCTGCGGATGAATGTCGTCTCATACGCCTGAACACACACACACACACACACACACACACAAACAGGAGGGAAACTAAGTTTGTGTAACAATCAGAATCAGAAATACTTTATTGATCGCCGGGGGGGAAATTGGTCTCATTACAGCTGGAGTCCAAACTTTACCAGCTGGTTTTTTACTGTTTGAACAGAAAGAAGACCAAACAAGGTGCCAGAGTGCCCGGTATGGCAGTAGGTATCTGTTTTCACACAAAATGTGAACAGTAAACCATCTATGAGAGGTTAAATACATGATCTTTCCTTTCGAAGAATGACCAGAACCTTCACTTCACACACACCAACAGTTTGGGGAAGGTCCTTTCCTGTTTCAACATCAAAATGCCCCTGTGCACAAAGCCAGGTCCGTAAAGAAAGTGTCACTGTTCGTGTTTCTTTCCCCGTTGGACTTCTTTTTAGTTATCTCATTGTGTCACCAGACCTCACCTATCAACTTCACTATTGACACAGAAAGAAATGACTAACTGTCAAAGTAAAACCCAAGTTGCAATAAACCAGAATTGTTCTTTAACAGGGAGCTGGTCAAGAAAAAATGTTAAAGTTATTCTTTAGTCTTCTTTAGTTAACATGAGCTTTTCTAGGGGCCCAGAAACCATTTCATGAAACTTTACATGTGTGTCAACCGGTGGAACACTGGACTAATGGCCCTTTTCACCAAATATTAACTAAACCCAGGAACTATATAAGGAACTATTCATAGTGTTGAGCACAAGTCGCAGCAGCCTGAGGTTTGTGTGTCATTCCACCATGATAGTTCCTATCCTACCAGCTGCTCCAGGGGTAGTGGCCTGGGACTGTGGCCCAGGGACTATATTTAGACCCTGGTTCCTCTAGTCAAGATACAGGTAAAAGTTCCTTTGTTCCTTAAAAGGATCCTAGTTTCTTGGAAACGTTCCTACCATGGAAAACAATATATGTACAACATCTGAGAGCGTCACAATGACACAATGCCACTCCTCTTTGATCCCATCACAATGCGGGCAGAATGGACCTGGTCATTATCCAGATACCAGGTGGAGATAGGGTCGACATGAGTGTAACTGTTTACATGGACAGACCTTGTGGACTTCTTCCACCTCCATGTGAGCTGAAGTCTCTTCTTTGGACAGCAGGATGCAGTTCCAGGGGCTCCAGTCCCTCTGACGCTCCCAGCGGACAAACACCAGGTTGTAGAGGTCGCTGCTGGCGTGGAGGGCCGAGCGGGACGACCAGACCACCTCCACCAGGTACCGCACGTCCTCCACCTGAGATGACACATGTGTAGACGTCAGGGTTGAGGTATCTGCACTATAACAACATCACGGCAAACTGTGCAGGAAAAAGAAAGAACGCTTGTAGCATCTAAGTAAAAGAGTGAAAGCGGTGCAGCGCGTCACCTGCAGCAGGAAGGGAATCTTGGCTTCCTCGTTGAGCTGCTGCTCGTCAGCTCTCAGCCTCCTCAGGATGTTTTCATAGCAGGAGAAGTCATTGCGGGATCTAGCTATGTTGTCGAGTCCGGTGCAGTCCCGGCACCGACCGCTCACACGGGCGCTGGCGGACGGGCTGAAGTCGGCAGAGTGTAGGTAGCGATGACAGCCGCGGCAGAGGAACATGTCGTTCTTCAGCTGGGAGGGATTCTGGGGAACCTGGTTTTTAGATTACATGGAGGTATTTATATGCAATTTATATCCCAAAGTGTCCAAAGCATTTGATCCCAGACCAGCAGGGCTCTTCGCTCACCTTCAGGTGCTTGGCCACCTCGGGGTTAAACGCTGGTGTTTTGATGTACTGGAGGAACAGAGTGGAGATCCTCTTTCTCAGCCCCTCCAGACTGGCTGCCTTAATCCCCCGAGTCATCAGGTCCACCTCCCTGTCAATCAAATCCATGATGTCCCGGGTCAGCTGGCACTTATGCTCCTGTCCAATAAGAATAAAAGTCATGCTACCAACAATAACAGATATGCTATATTGTGATTTACGAACAGGGCAAGTAAATTCCTATGATATCCTGTGTGTAGTAAGCAGACATTTATTTTAAAGGATACACTATTGGTGTTATATTTCCTATTTTTGCAACATTTTCTAAAGTGTTTTTCATGTACAATTTGCACACTTTGCTATAAAAGAGAATGAAGTTTAGCCATTATTTCATTTTACGCTTTACTTCCCCTTGTTGTTCTGGACTTTGCTCCGAGAAGGCACAGAGAGCTTTTGTGCAAGAGACCCTGTGAAATCTTTGTTTCTCTAAAATTGCATGAAGGTTATGATGGTGCCATGTCTGGTGCCTTACAATAAAGTGCTGAAAGTGTGGTCCTATACTCACTAGGACTCCTTCTAACTCCTGGTTGACCTCAGAATAAACTGTTTCATCAGACACAAACTAACATCTAACAGCTGTGTGTGTGTGTGTGTGTGTGTGTGTGCGGTACCTTGACAGTGTGTTTGAGTGTCATGAGGACGTGGAGTCTCTGCTCCTGGCTGACAGTGGGCAGGCTGACGTTGGTGTACAGGTCCCGCAGCTCTCTGGCTCTGATGGTGTGTTGACTGTCCATCTCGATCAGTCGACCGTCTGCTGCTCGCCACTGATGAGGAGCCGCAGACTGAAACACACCAACATGCTGTTAGTACTACTGTTGATGGTACTACTAACACTCCTGCCAATAATACTGCTGTTGTTACTACTCCTGCTACACCTGACAATATAACTACTACTGACACCACTATTACTACTAATGCAAATAATAGTGTTATTATTAACAATACTATGACTGATACTACTACCCATAAACTACTCCTGCTACTGATACTGGTATTACCACAACTTGTGCAACTTCTCCTACTACAACTTGTAGAAGTAGTAGTATTAATAGTAGTAGTAGCAGCAGTAGTAATAAGCTACAACCACTACTACTGCTACTGCTATTATCACAACTACTACTTCTACTGCAACTAGTCCTACAACTACTCCCACAGTACTACTACTACTACTATTCTACCTCCTCCATCTTTTAATTTTCATCATGACCACTGAAATTAGAAGATAAGCCTAACCTGACACAAGCAAACAACAAACAAATGAATTGCCACGCAGGTTAAGATCGCCTGAACCATCTGTTACAACTTAGGAGGTGACAACTTACTGCTACTCTTGCTACTCATACTGGTATTACCACTATTACTGCTGCTCCTACTCCTACTTCTACTACTAGTACTCCCACACGTTTTAGTGGCAGTAGTAGTATGCCAATGTCTACTACCGCTACTGATATTACCACACATACTATTTATGCCTCTTCCTCCTCCTCCCTCTCCTACTATTATTTCTACTCCTACTACAAACTACTGATTTATGACTAGTAAAGTATTTTTACTCTCCTTTGCTTTAAATTTTTTAAGTATCTAATGTTGATATTTTAAAAGCTCTGGGCTGAACATATGAACAGAACAGAATTTAAAGATTATTCTGATTAAGGTGGGTCTGCTAGCTCTTCTTGTACTTACTTGACTTTGAATATTATTACTTACATGCACCACAACTCTCTCCTTTTTTCCCTCTGACACAGTAATCAGTGAAAATAATTTAAACTCCAAAATCGAGAATTTTTAAAAGTGAACCGGACATAAAAACAGTTTTGGTCTGGATTGAGAGAGCTGGGAGCGGAGGGGGAGCAGTGACCTCTGACCTTGTCCAGGAAGTTCCTGACAGTCTTGTCGTAGTTGCTGTTCTGGACAGCGATGCGATGGCACCCGATGGCGGCGATGAGCTGCGTCTCCTGCTCCAGCAGCGAGCAGAGAGCTGCCTTCCTCTCGGCTCCTCGCAGGGACGAGTTGATCTGCTGCTCCTCCTCACACCTCCACTCTGAAGCACCATATGAAGAGCTTATAAAATATGATATTTTGTTAAAAATGAAACAACCACTATATACAAGTAGAGCTGAAACAATTAGTCGATTAATTGAATAGTCGATATTTTATTTTATAACCGATTAAGTCGTCTTTCAAGCATAAACATTTCATGATTCCAGGTTCTGAAATCTGAGGATTTGCTGCTTTGCCTTTGAATTATTTCAATAATATTAATTTATCTATAATGATGTTGAGGTTTGGGCTGGTGGTTGGGCAAAACGAGCATTGTGAAGGTCACCATTTTCTGAATTTTTACGAACCAAACACTCAGTCAAGATATTTGCTCCATCTCAACGAACTACAACAGTGAAATGCTGCTAACAAGTTAATGCATGAGGAATAATAATCTAATGATATAATATATAATAGTATATCAGACACAGGAGCCATTTTTCTGCACTGAGTACTTTAACTTTTGATAATTAAACTATACTTTTACTTAAGTATAATTTTCAATGCAGTATTTTACAGCATGGAATTAGTACTTTTACTTAAGTAAAGGATCTAAATCCCCCCGCCCCTCAGCCTACTCTCTAGCGCGTGGTAAATCAGGTTGAAGTCCTCCCTCCTCTGCGGGTTCATCCAGCGGTGGCGGCGGTCTCTCAGCTGCTCCTCCTTCTCCTCCCTCCTCCTCCTCTCCTGCATCTCCAGCCAGGCCATGCGCCGGTCCCGCTCCCTCCTCAGCCGGTCCACCTCCTGTCGGGCCAGCCAGCGCCGAGCAAACGCCTGGAGACGGATCACCTGGGTGGGGGACAAGAGAGGAGGAAAGCAGGTCACCACAGCAGAGACAACAACATGATGCAACTTTACCATTTATTTATTATATTTTATACACTGCATCACGGCATTCTGTTCAATTCCTATTAAATGTGTACATTTTATATTATTGTATTATTGTGATATAGAGTGTGTATATATTGTATATCATATGTAACGTAAGATTTAATATATTTTTATGTATACTGTATTTATTGTTCAATCTTATACCTCAATTTATCATGTATGGTACACACAGCATGGCTGCATGTTTTGTTTTTAGTAAGGACTCAGAGTTGTGAGTGGTTTACTATTTCATTATTTCTGCACATACTGTACATATTCACACAAATATTTGCTTATATTTATTTACTATGGAATTGTAAGGTATATGATGTATATAGCTTTTTGATGTCATTTCTTATGTTATTTTGTTTAGTTAATAGTTCTTTATCTGTTTTCTTACCTCTTCGACTGTCTCTTGTGCAGCTGTTACTGTAATGTTAATTTCCGAGAGATTAATAAAGTTTTAGCTTATCTATTATTTGTTCTTTAATGGCATGTTTTGTTCATGTATTGTATTTTTCCACAGAGGAAGTACGGAGCTCAGAGCTCTGACATATCATTAGATTCTGTCAATGCATCAGTCTGCTCAAACATGGATGTTTGTGTCTGTATGTGCCGTTTGGTTTGTGTTTGTCATAATTTTTGCTCCGATAGCAGCTGGTCCAAAGAATGATGTCCATTTGTACAACATTTTGGTCCAATTGTATATTTCAAATCTACGGGTCAAATCGCCCCCCTGACCTTTCCTCCAGCGCCACAATCAGGACAGATGTTCCACTTGTACACATGACGACAGTGCCATGTTGATTATGGCTCTCACGTCTACATTAACTGGAATATAAAGACACCATGTATTATAATCACACACACACACACACAGTGTTCACCCACAGCTCTCAGCCTCCTGTCATGATACTCGTCAGCAGTGATGTAGTTGCCGGGGGCGACCAGCTTGTCGTTCACACAGGAGACGTAGCAGCCGATCCCGGTCATCTGGGTGGAGACGTTGACCGGACACTGCTGGGCCTGAGACTTCAGCTCTACTGTCTGACAGAGACGGAGACAAAGACACTGAGTTTAATACAACAGGTACACTTTTCATAATACTTTCAATTTCTTTAAAATTTCTTTTTTGAAAAAAAGTGTATCTTAATGTATCTGATAAAATGTCTCATATCCATCCATCGTTCTTTGGACGAAGGGATCTGAGATGGCTGAGTTTCCCTGGTCGCTGATCTCTGTAAGGAATGAACTGACCCCGGGAGCTGTATTAAACACACATGATACAGGTAACCAATGTCAACTACTTTAGGACTACTAGTGTGAAAATATGAGTGAAGTTTTGTGATTCTGCCTGAGGAGAGATCAGCTTCCTGCCCTGCAGACAGACTCTGTGTGCTGATATGGATGAGCTGTGTAATGCAGGGAAGCAGGGCGGCGGTGAACATCTCGAGGCCACAGGCGTTAAGCTGTTAATTGAGGTTCACTGCCGGCAAGATGAGCTGGTGAGTAACATTTTACATTTTCCCGGCTTGTGACACAGATTGATGATGCTCGAGTCTCAGTTAAACTTTTTAATTCGTGATGACCTTTTAAAGTCTGGAACCAGCTCAGATACCCCTTTTCCCACCAACATGGAATGGGTTCTGCTCTGGTTCGTGCACCTAATTTTGAACAGTTCTGAGCATTTTGACCAAAAATAAATTGGTTCAGAGCCGAGAAGTTGGTTCCCAGCTGGAACCAAAAAATAGCAGGTTTTCCTCGACCTGAAGTGCGAACTGTGATGTCATTAGTGGGCGTGTCCTATTTTACAGGTCGGAAAGAGAGGATGGAGAAGGCAACAATGGTCTATTGTCTACTGTGGTAATAGTCTTCTATGTCTTCTTATCATTGATAGTTGGTCTATGCTTGTTTTTTGGATAAAAACAACAAAATCTCGCAGCTAATCAATGCGATCCACCATCTTGCTGTGGTTACTTCCGTTGTGCATTGTGCAACACCCTCCGTTGATGACGCATCCTTGATTACAACGGTTCCACTCAAAACTGGTGGAAACGCGAGCTGGTTCGCTAGATAGCACCAAGGTTTCAAGAATCCTGAACGGAACAGTGTCACCCTTAGAACCAGGAATTGGACCCAAAAGCATGACCCAGAGGCAGGAGATATCTTTCACAGTCTTTACTCACAAAAAGGGTTCGGTACACCAAAAATCCATCCACACAGCAAACAAATCCAACAGGGAAAAAGTAGAGACATAATCCACAGAAGAATCAGAATACAAATGAAGGAATGCTAGGACGCTTGACACTGAGGTACGAAGACGAACTCGCAACAACAAAGAGGTAAAACACAGGTATATATACACAGATAGGTTAACAGAAATCACATGACCAATCAGACACAGGTGAGACACAAAACTGGCAGGAAAAACCCCAGAAGTAAAACTAGAAACAAAACACAAAAGAGAAAGACTACCACAATAAAACAGGAAATGGCCCTAGAGTCCTGAACGGGATGTAACAAACCGGTTCATGAACCAGAGCTGATTTGGTGGAAAGAGGACATGAGAGTCCAAAAGGACAGTACACATATTTTACATGTATAATATACTTCAGTTCCAAGACCACAGACATGACTAGCCACCAAAAGAGAGGCTCTCTGAGCAGAGTTACATTCATTTCCCCATGGAGAGTGTCCGCTGACTGTCTGCTGGAAGGACATGAACCATCCTGGTGAAATCATCAGCACAAACAATGAGACACTGGTCACAGACGGTGTCCATAACAACTTTGGGAGCCAACTACGAATCCCAGAGTTCATTGCTGTGAGAAACATCCAGTCAGAGAGCTTCGATGAAGTGTGAGCTTTCATTAATGTCATCAGCTCTCTCTAGCGCTGTGCTTTTCAAAATGTCTGCTGTGATAAAGGTCTGCAAAAAGTCTATGAAAGATAGCAAGTTTATTAAGGTTCAGGTTAGAAAAGACTTATGAAGGCAAAACATGTGGAATACAAGATGGACAGCCTTTTGATAGGGAAGAAAAGAAAAACTGGTGATGCTTATCGAGCGAACACGTCAGTCTAATCCTAAAGCTTCAAATAAAGTGGGTCTACAGGGCTACAACTTCTGTCTAAATTCTCATTCTCAAACTAGTTTGGGGTTCAAATGTGGCTTAACATGTAGAGTGACTGCCGAGCATAAGACATGTCCTAAGACCAAACTGATTTAGTAAATTGCTAGTCTGAAACTATAGACTCCTGTGTGTTTTGTGTGTTGAGGAGTACTGAGGTTCACATTAGAAGTATGAAGTAAAAGAATTTACAGACACGAATGTATTTTCAAATCATCTCCAGCCACATACTACTGTACAGTAACAAAGTCAAGGGTCAGAGGTCACTGTGCTGTGACAGCTGATTAAAAGACTGTACGGGTTACAGCCACCATTATACGTGCGTTTTCATGTTTCTCGTTTGAGCCGTTTTTTTTCATTTTTTCTGCAGATTGGGGAATATTTTAGGGGAAAAGATCAGAAAGGAAAGGAAGACAAGTAAATGTGACCTGATTCCCAAATACATAAAACATTAAAAAATAATTCCGGTTAAAAATGAATGACATGATGGGCTGTAAAAAGAAATTAGAGCAGAAAGGAAGAAGACAGGATCATGAGTCCTACGGGCTGTCGTCCTGTGATGTGCTAACAGTCTTTACTGTGGGGCAGCAGGTCATCTCACCACAGAGCAATAAGCACACGAGGACGTCTCATTACTGCAGTGGTGTGTGTCTTCATGTATGTACAATCTGTAATGAGCCAACCGCCATCATTACAGTGTGTGTGTGTGTGTGTGTGTGTGTGTGTGAGTTATATTTAATCCAGAGGTAGAGGGCAGCTGTGGTAGGAGGGTTAAGGTGAGTCATATACTACCTCCATCTGATGAGGGCACACACACACGTACTGAGACGTTGTCTCAAACACCACAGCCACAAGAAAAAAAACTCCTTTTAAGGCTGAAGGATTTCCTGTAAATTCTAAAATGATTACTTCCCGGGAACATTTCACACTCCTACCGTGATTTCCAGAATTTCACGCCCCGCCACATAACTGCAAATGATTCATTATAAAATTATGTTTATTCAATTTTATGGTGTTTTTCTTTCGGATGCCTTACTGTATGTGGGAGCAGAACCGCAATTCCTTTGAGAAGTACACTATCTTTGAGGTGGACGCAACGCACTCATCTGATCTTCTGCTGAAAAGGTTTTGAGAGAGCTCAGGAATCATGAGGACAGTTGTTATATTACAAATTATTTGACTTTAAAAACGGAATATTATTTACTGTTAGCTCCTGACCAATCCTGTTGCCATGTCAGGAGAGTTAAATAATTAATGAAGTCACCCATGTGTAAAATGTGGAGACTGCACATTTCAATCCTGCTGCTATGCGATGACTGCGCGTATTTAATAAACTCAAAGACAAAGATCGTACGAAAGTTGAATTTAAATGCACATTTCAAGCTGTAATAGACACAAAAATGTAGAGAAAAGTAAACAAAAATCAACATACATGAAAGATTATGTAATTTAGGAGATGTCTGCATGTACTTTTGTTCTCTCTGTGATGTTTATGGACCAATGTCTGATGTTCAGACGTCCTGTGTGCAGAGGTAGCTTATGGTGCATACAACTAGTAGCTATATTTTCTCATCAGTGATTGGCTTTGTGGCTTCCTCTTATTTGGCACGAGATTAGTTCATGAGAGCATCACACAAAGACTGAAAGCAGATCGGTCGAGGCAGATGACCGCCCACCCAGAGCCTGGTTCTGGTTCTGCTCGAGGTTTCTGCCTGTTAAAAGGGAGTTGTTCCTTGCCACTGTTGCTTGTGCTGCTCTTGGTGGGAATTGTTGGGTCTCTGTACACATAAGGAGTCGGTCTAGACCTGCTCTTTATGACAAAGTGCCCTGAGATAACGTTGTTATGATATGGCGCTATATAAATAAAACTGAACTGAATTGAATAGATGTCTCCTGCCAAAAGCGCCAGAACCAGCAACTCTGAACCACACAGCTGGTCTGTAAGCTGCCAGCTTCCAGGCCAGGATGTGGCTACAACAGCAGGTGGCTGGTGGTGGTTATGAGGTTTGGAGAAGGCGTGTTTGTTTCCCAGGACCCCGGGCAATTTTCCTGGGAAACGGGAGTGGATTTTGGCAAGAAATCCAGGGAAATAAAGAGATCTTAATTCTCAGCATTCGACCTGATTTCTGAATACTTGGCAGGTATTACGATCATATACCAGGAAGCAGGTTTACTGAGTTATCTGGATAACTTTGCTGAGAACATCCTCACATCATAAATAAACATGGTCTGGTGTAAAAGGACGTTTCAGGTTTGATTCAGCAGAGTTATCCAATAACTCAGTATACTTGCTTCTTGGAAGGTTAAAGGTTTAAAGACTTCACAAAATGAGTTTTCCTGGAAAACTGTTACTTCCTGGAAAACAGTGCATTTTCAGTGGTGACTGTCCCGTCCTTCTGCCCCTTCTATTAAACCATACTGCCGTTTACCCTGTTGGACCTGCTCAAGGTGCTGGTTACCATAGTAACAGTGCTGATGCTTCAAATACTTTACCGGTTAACTCTGACTGGTGAAACTAACCTAACCATGAGTAGAGATGGGTACTGAGAATGAACTTGAAATTGGTACTGGTTCCTGATTGGTCAGATGATACAGATACGCTCTGGATAATCAGACTGAACTGCCATTCTGTTTCACTTCATTCATTCATCATTCAGTCGCTGAACAAACTTAGACATGTGTGGCAATTCAGACGTCTGGAACCAGGCATTTTCTGACTTGGGAGACATTGTGGTTTTTCGTTAAGGTTCGGGGATCTTCATTGTCATTGTTACAATAATAAACACATGATTAAGGTAATAGAGCGATCGGTTTATGCTTAAAAAAATAATGTTGACTTTGGAAACGGGAAACCGACAGCCATGTTTAAGTCACATGTTTGGCCGCTATAGAGGGCTTTCATCATCCGCCTTGGGAGGACAGTCTCGTGCATTCACATGTTGAAGAACGTCACATGTAGAGGAGCAAAGACGCCTCCTCCAAACCTCTCATCACCACGCAACATCTGTAAATATGTCTGACCTTAAATTGCTGTTTTTATAGAAATGTAACAGGGTCGAGTTTTCACCTGCAGCTGTTTCTTGCTGTCACCTTCCTCGTTAAAACAATTTATTTATTTCAAGTCCTTAATCCTCAATGTCTCTAGGTCTATGTTGTATTACTGTCTGCTTAAGATACTTTTTTTTTGTTCAAACATACATATAGCTTTAGAAAATAACACAGGCAGCATCAAGTTAAACACTCAGTTTCCAGTGTATCAAGTCTAATACAACAGCCCCGAGATACAGTAAATCCTCCTTTCATGAAGTTCACAATATTTATATCATTTTGTTTCTGATATTTAGTCCAGCCTCACTAGTATAAATGGGGTAGACAAAATATTAGAAACACCTCTCAGTATAACACAATGCAATTCAACAGCAACTCAGAACTACAGTACTGCAGATTCTCCCTGTGAAAGTCGACATGATTATTATCTTTTTTAACAAAAACTATTGACGAGTTTTGAATTTAAAAAACGCAGGAGAAATGCCACATTCTTTCTTTCTTGAGAGCGCTGTTAACCTTGTTTTACTTTGTTTAGTTTGAATGTCGGTTTAGAAAGAAATCATTTTTTTCTGTCAGCTTCTATAGTCTTATTATTAATCCATTATTAGTTTATTTCTACTCAGGCTGCAACAAAAGTTCCAGACATTAATTTTAACTGAGAAAATAAAAAAGAAATCATTGGCTGTGACTGATTATCTCTCTGCAGGTAGTTTCAAATCTCTGCAAGTTGATTTTCAGAGAAATAAGAATGCCTGGAAGTAAAGAAGTGAATCTGAAAAGTGATGGATGTTTTGGAAAATAATCAGCAGTAAAATATGTATATGTTGACGTGAAGTTAACCAAATCCCCAGTATGGTATTTTAAAGTGATTTCTGAACTAAAATATTGTACAGTGTTTTAATTTTATTGATATTCTTCTTTATGTGTATCAAATAATTCAGAACACAGTCAGAGTCAAACTAATTAACCCAAACGCTCACCAGAGAGGTGTTACTGTGACCGTTGGTCTTCTGTCTTCTGGTTCAAGAGGCTCATTTACAATCTCTCTCTCTCTGTAATTAGATTTTTTAATTTGCACATGAAGTCATGTTCTGTCTCATGCCTGAATGAGAACGCTGTTTTGCAGTAATGAGCGACCTTTCAATGCACGCACACACACACACACACACACACACACACACACACACACACACACACACACACACATCCAGCTGTTGGTCTGTGTGGTTTCATGCGTTTAACTGAGCTTTTTATATCATCGTTTTTTTATTCTGTATTAAATTCTGTCTACAAACAAATTCATCAGCTCCAGAAAAAAGTCTGACACCGATATTTTAGTTTTGAAGTTCTGTACTGTACCTGTGTGTCGCGGCTGAAGACCACCACTCCTCTGTCAGGTCTCCTCTTGGGCAGGGCCTGGACGGCAGCGTGGTGGTACTCCGCCCCCGTCAGCCGGTGTCTGTAGCCGCCCAGGAAGGCCTTCTGCTGGCGGGGACGCTCGATCTCCACCACCACCTCCTGGAACACGTCCTCATCTGGAAGTCAGAGAGAGTCCGTTTACAGAGAGCTGAAGTCTGTCGCCGTTTTGCAGAGTGTAAAAAGTGATTCTGTCGTTGGTCCAAAAATCCAAAATAAATATTTAGAATTTATATTCTGAAATCCTTTCATTCTTCATTCACAGGTTCAGCTCCTCTGTATGAACATGTCAGTGGTCTTTTGTCCTGACATTGGTCTTGGGAGTTTAGTTTAAGTTTAGTTTATATTGCTATTCATCATATTAGTTTTATTTACGCATTAATACGTTTTTTGTTTTATGTTTTTTTTCTCATTTTCTTTCTCATTTTGTGCTGTGGAGTCTGTAGCGACACCAGAATAATTATAGAATCTTACAGTGTTTTTGAATCAATTAATAAAAGAATAGACTTAAAAATACTAACTGATTAATCCAATTAGCATTTAAATTATGCATTAATATACATAAAAGTAAAATAGTTCATTACATTTCCTAATTAATAATTCTATTTCCTAACTCTAGGTCGCTCACACCTGTTTGGACTCGGACGGTGATGACGTCCGGCATGTTGTCGTGCTCTGGGGGACGAAGGGGGCGGAGTGGGTGGGTGTTTGGGTCAGTGGAGCTCATCTCCATCCGGGTGGAGCTGTGAGGCCGGACGCCTAGCTCCATCAGGCTCTGCTGCTCTTCCACCACTCTGCCTGAAAAAACACCGGGCCGACCGCTCATGCTGACTCAGAGAACCGAACAGAAACCTCACAATCCGCGCTGGAAATCAGTCTTTGGACTCACATATGGTCATTTCCAAACAGATGAATTGCATTTCATGGCATTTTAATTTTACATCAAGCAGAAGTTTAGAATAAGTATTTTAAGTCACAGTTTCTTTAATGGCCGCTACATGCTGAATCAAAGTTCCTTTTGTCTGGAAACACTGGGACTCAACGATACCAAATTTGTTTTTTCCCAATATACATTTTTTATGTTACAATTCCAATTTCTCTAACTCAATTAGGAAAAAAGGAAAGAAATAAAAGACTATACATCATCTTTTTTCCACCAATTATTCTTGTTTCTAACCATTTCTTTTGGCTTCACATATTTTAGATGCAAAAATCCACATTAGAGTCCTGTTACAGTCTTTTCAGAGGCAGAGTGTGCATGTGGAACCAGTAGAAGAAACATAACGTTTTTCCACAGTTAAATACAAAACCAGCATTTGCTGAAAAGCTCATATCTGTGTGTCTAATTCAAGGGTTCCCACACTGGACAGGCATTCAGTTATAACAAATGTGTTGAACGCATTTCCTTCTTTACTTTGCAAAGGCAAGTTTTTAAGAATTTTAAATCCTGTATTGTTCCCTTGCTAGCAGTCTTCTTCCTCCCTGCCTGTGTCGGTGTGTTGCTGCATTTCTTGGCGCATTACCGCCACGTGTAGATCAGTGGAACAGTGTGAAGCCATTGGCATAACTGTGTATCCTGTCAAAACAGGGACCCATTCATAGAAAAACAGCTCCATAGCGCTACTAGAGGTCTAAACCTCCACAGGGAACCTTTCATTTACTCACCAAGAGGCAGGCGGGCTGCAGTGGCTTTAACCTTTTTCAGCATCCAAAAGGGGGGCATGACAGAAACAAGTTTTGGAACCACATGATCTAACATGTGTCCTGGTGGCAAGACTGTTACTTTAACGTTTGGTTAAATACCTGATACCTGTCAGGTTGCACTGGCAGGTATCAGGCTGGGATCTATGGTAATTTACTCATCGCTCTCACAACTCTTCAAACCCTTCACCTGCCAGAAAAAAACAACAACATCTGCTTGTTTGTTGGTAGAGAAACAGATGTACCGTCCAGAGAGATCTGCAGCACCTCAGCAGGAACTCTGAGCTCCGGGGCGAGGTGGCGCTTCAGCTCCTGAATGCTGAGGCCGATGGCGAAGGCCACGGTCATCACGTGACCCTCTGGCACCAGCACCACCTTCACTGCAACCACACACAGAGACATTCTGTCATAGACTGGCTTTACCTCTGAAATCTGTCTTTTTTTTATGTTGTGGGATTCATCATGACAGTCTGTTCTTTATAACTGAAATTATATTGCTTATCACAAGGTTAATAGAAAAGAACAAACGTTTTATTACTTATAAAGTGGTTTTAGTGGTGTCATTGTGATGGAATTGTCATTTTAGTTTTTCATTGAACTTAGATTGTTAAATTCTCAGAAAATGAGTGACTTTTCCCGCATCATAAATCTCCACAGTGTCCATCCGCTGCCTTAGAATTGGGGGGTTCATTTAATGCCATTTCTTTTTGACTGTTGCTAATAGAACTTTAACAAGATATTGATCCTCATGTTGAATATTTCCTGTCTGGTTACCTAGAAACAGCACAACACGTCCTGGGTACTTCACTGCCTACAGTTCATCCACAAAACTTTATTTTTTGCCAATCCCAGAATACATGACTATGATCTGCATGGTTTTGTTATGGTATGTTTATATCGTGCCCGTATTTCACCACTTTAATTTCAGTTTTATATGTAAAACTGAAATTAAAGTGAAATTGAATGATCTGTGGCAAATGGATTTGGGAAATGTGTCGCACTGTGAGCAGATCAGTCTTTGTGAGCCAAGATCTGAGTGCAGGTTTTATCTTTTTAATGGAGATAAACTGTCATGTAGAAATCAACAGAATTTCATTTGGAAGATAAACTAAATGAATCCCATCAGGCAGCATCAGGAACAGTGTTTACTCTGACAGAAACCTTTGATGACCACTGCAGAAACATACTATGTTAACGTTCTTTTTTATCCTTTATCATGCCTCTGTTTTCTTATAATATCTTGTTTCTATTTCTCTTTTCCTGTAATTATTTTCTTCACATATACTGCAACTAACACTCTACTATTATTTGGATCCACATTTTCCTGGATTCCATATTAATATTAATATACAGTATAATCCGAAAATGTTTAAATGCCTCACGGAACTTGTATTATATGAATTATTGTAACAAATGGTTATATTTACACTACATATGGTAAATGGTACAGTTACAAATCACCATTACACCAAACACAATAAAAATAAACCCCATCAAAATCAAACATATAATATACAAGATTTAAAAAAACATTTTCAATTTTGAATTAAAGTCAATCTATTGAATCTGTGTTCTTTGTTTGGGTTTTCTGTAGTTTTTGTGTCATGCATATTTGTCCCAGTACTGTATGTTTTGTAGAGGGTTACATTGTTTTATCAGAATCAAACCATATATTTAGATCTGAAACTTTTGGTGATGTTCGGTAGCAGATACAGGATATTTAAGATTGTTAAGGGCCAATTCATATATATAATATACATATATGAATCCATCCAATAGTTGTTAATACATATATATTTATATTTATATATGTAGTATATGTATTTATGTATGTAATATATGTATTTATATATGCAGTATATATATATATATACTGTATATAATCTTTAAATCGAGTCTTACCTGTAGCTGTAGCGTTTCCAACATTTTCTTTTCTCTGAGGCTCTCTAAGCTGCTCGGCATCATCGGGCAGATCAGCCTGAGTTTCAGCTTCTTCCACAGTCTCAAACACATCTGCACAATCCAGAAAGTTAAGATTATCACATAAAACACATCTAAATTGTAATGGACTGCCATAAAATGACTTCTTTATGAACCAAATTTAAGGGGTCCTTTAAATGTTTGTTTATGCTATTTCTATATGTTAAAAAAATCAATATTCTCTCAAAAATCTAGTATCAGTTGTGTCATAAATATTTTTTGTGACAGAGAAATCCAAAGTAAATCATCCATATTGTCATCACACTGTGTTAATAATATCCGTCACTGAACTTGAAACTTGTGGTTTAATTAGTGATATCAGATGTAGGATCTTTGAGATTGTCTGACTGAGATTCTTACCAGCTGCTATGGAGTTTCCAACATGTTCTGTTTTCTGAGGCTCTCCAAGCTGCTCGATGTCATCGAGCAGATCAGCCGGAGTTTCAGCTTCTTCCAGCACATCTGCACAGTCCACACAAACAGGACACATCTGAATATCAATGAAAATTATTCTTGTCAAACACTAGACTTAGACAGCCATTTTTATATCTCAATAAATACATTAATCAATTAGGGTGTCTGCAGTTGTAATTAAGGTTTAAGAAGCTTCACATCACTTTTTGTAAATGTATTTTTCTTCCTGTTTTTTATTTATTCAAAATTGAATGTGAAATTGGACATACAGTATGTAGTTATACAGTATATGGGTCACATGCAGCACTGCAATGGACAATTGGAGCATTTACACATTTATACGTATTTACTTTTAAGGACGTTTAAGGACAGTCAGTCTGGACTCACCTGGGGTCAAAGTGAACTCACCTGGGGTCGACCTTTCAACGTGCACCTCCTCTCCATCACTCCCCGGGTCTCTGTCGTCCTCTGGCGGCTGCTCTGCAGTGGTACTTCCACCTAGTTGTGGGTTTGTCTCCGTGTTTTCCTGCTCATCTTCTTTCACCGCCTGCTCATCGCTTTCTCTTTGCTCCGACATGGCAGCTTTAACTGGCCGGCTAACGCTACGTTAGCTTGTTAGCTTTCTCACGTTAAGTCAAGCTGAAGTTAACAAACGTGCTGTAAGTCCGCCAGGAAGGCCGAGTCAATATGAACAGCGGTGGCACTGAGAGAACCTGTCGCTGTCGCTCGTTTAAACTTCTTCTTTAACCCCGTGTCTGTTTTACTGTCCTTGTTTAACGAGATGTTGAGTTAGCAAAGCACAGCTAACGCTGTGTTTCTAACGTTAGCTTGGTTCCCAGGCAACGCCAGAGTTTCCACGTTGCTATAGCAACCACAAACGTCGATCTCCGTGTTAGACTAAACGTCGTTACGTTTTTTTACGTAAGCTTTTAAACAATTCAAGCCTCTGACTAAATGTTTTATTTGTGAATATGTGTTCTCCTGTTTTTATTTTCTTATTTTTTATTTTCATGTAATTATCTTAATATTTTCATTTAGGTTCTTCATGTATTTGTCTCATTTATATTTGATTTACTGCTTTTGTTTTACCTGAATGTTTATATATTATCCTTTTGTTACGTTGAAAAGTTACATTATTCAAATTTGATGTTTATATTTATATTATATTGTTTATTTTTTATTATTGTTTGTAATTTATGTACTTTGATTTATTTTCTTATGTATTAATGTTTTTAAAGGATTTTTAATACCATGATCAGCCTGCCTTGTTGTTAACATTTAGTTTACACAGTTTCACTGTTCAAGACTTGACATTTTATTGCTTTTTGTTTTTCCTTTAAAGACAATTTCTTTGGAATATCTGACGATAAAAAGGAAGGTGACAGATAATAATTGTAATGTGAGTAATTTTGAAAGTTAATATGTAGTTTTTAGATAAAAATACGTACATTTATGTTTAATTTTATAGTGTTAGGAACTTTTACATGCCAAACATAAAATGATCTCATAACATTCAACTGCTGCTGTCAGCTGTCAGCCAAGGTGACAAAATGGAATGAGAAGACTGTGTAGGCCTCACAGAAATGTATTAAATATATATGTGCTTTAGCATTTAATGTAGTATTGCTTGATTATCAATAGTGTGGTATGCAGCAGTGTGTGGGGTCATGATAATATCAATATACGGTATATGCAATGTCTCACAATTGTCAGGCAGGTGAGTGTGAGGCAGCAGGAGAAGGACCCACATGCAGAAGGTCGGAGCAGATTTAATGGACCAATTTGAGACCCAAAGAAGCTTACAGGTAGACACAGGTAGGTTGACAGGCAGGTACAGGTGGCTCGAACGAAAAGAAACACGGCCGCAAAGAAAGAAAGAACAATCTGACAACTGACTGAGCTGAAAAGGGGCTGGTGTGCGTGATGAGGCAATGAGGTGGAGGTGGGGAGATGGGCGGGGAAGCTCAGGTGAGGAGCATGAGGTGATTGCAGGGCAGATGGGAGGGGCAGTATCTGGAATAAAAGGCAAGTCTGAAGGCATCTGGTGGACAGGTAAAGAATAACACTGAAGGGGAAAGTGGAAATGTGTCTGAAGAGAAGGACAGAGAGGCAGAATGGGACAACAATGGACATTTGGAGCATTTCTTATTTCTGTAGGACTTGTGTAAGGAAGAAGTAAACAGACTTACCTTCAACTGGTGTAAAACTTTATTGATCAGTTATACCAGTAGATGCAGGTTTAAGTGGAGATTTTGGAGAGAAAAAAAATCACTGAAACTACAAGCTGCCACAGATGGGCCTCATCAAAGTAAAAGGCCTGAAATGTCACTGCTGCTAAGTTGTCTTTTTATTCATTCATTAAGTGATCTTGCAGTAGCAGCAGAAAGTAAGTATTAGTGGTGCCAGCAGTTTAATCACATGCAATAACACAGGTAGCAGTAGGTAACAGTAGTAGAAACACTGCCTCTAACAACTACAAATACATGCACTGTTTAAGTTTGGGCAGATAAAGCTGGTTCTGTCAGTGTAAGAATGAGAAGCAGTCCTATTTCAGTAGTTTTACAGCCTCCTGTACAGTACAGTGACAGTGTATGGGAGCTTTATGTTGAGCTATACGCTGCTATTTCAGTATACGAGCCAGAGAAGGCGACATGGTGGCCCCCGTAAAGCTCCTCTAATCTGCTGGACATCTGCTGGCTCCCCAGAGATCTCACAGGCTGCAGCAGAGCAGAGCGGGAGGACCGGGGCCCCCCGGCGTAAACTTGTCAACATGATAACATACATTAAAACAATACGATATGATATGATATATGATGCAATATAACCAGTGGTGGAAAGGAATTTATTACATTACTCAAGTACTTTTTATGTGCCCGGATCGGTCTGTTCTGTACGGAAGCCGAGAACGGCCGTGCTTGCAATTATTATTTTTTTTAATCCCGTTATCTCGAGAGTTAATTATTTTGTTATCTCGAGAAAACGAGATAATCAACCCGTTATCGCGACAAAACGCAAGGTCGTTTCCCCTTTTTAGCCCACTTACAACTAATGTTTATCAGAGATCAGGAGCGCCGTGCCAGCATGCAGAGATGGCGTCTTGACAACCGTAGCAACTGATTTAAGATGAAAATGTCAGATCAAGGAGTACCCATTATTGATCATGTTATCAGACCGTATGTAGAACACAGGCAGAAACTGCATTATGTCTTCTGTTAGACATAACATTCAGATCAGTCCTCGTCATTTAAGGAGAAGACTACGAGATAAATTAACTTCTCGAAATTAGAGATAACTTCCAGGCTTCCGTAGTTCTGTTAATTGCTCTTTAATGGTCTACTGTTAGATGCCCTGGCTACCTGTTTTTAGTTTTAGAATTGATTTTAAGATTCTTCTATTGGTCTACAAATCACTAGATGGTCTCGCTCCCGACTACTTGTCTGACATGGTTTTAAGATATGCATGACCCGAGGGCGGCAGAGAGTGTGGATGTCTTTAAAAGAAAACTTAAAACACAGCTTCTTTAGCCTGGCTTTTATCTAGCGTGTGTTTATTTAGACTTTTACTGTTTCTTCGTATTTATTTTATTACTAGTTTTATTATAAATACTTTTTCTTTTCAACTCTTTTTATGTTCAGCACTAGGAGTAACATTTGATGTATGACTTTCCATATACGTTTGCTTGATTGATACAGTGGTTTCTATTTGTTGACAATTTGTTAAAAGTATTAAAAAAGAGAGAGATTTGTCATTTCAGCAAGGTTTTCCTCATTAAATAAAGCTTAAAAACATCTAAAGAATAAAGTGCTTTACGGAGAAAAGGAAGGGAGTAAAACAGAAGTGATAAAATTACAGAAAAGCAGAGAAAAGCCCAAAACAAATTAAATCAAGCCGATGGAAGTCATTAAAAGTCAATAAAACCAGAGTCACAAACAGAAGAAAACAAAAGCAGAGCATTAAACTCACACCAGGAAACAATCACAAAACTGTTTCCTCATAAAAGAAGAATTTAAAGTCTGGATCTGGGAGAGCTCCCCTGTCGCCTCGGTGCCCAGTTTTCCTGCAGCTCTCGCTTGTACTCAGCCAACAGCTTACGAGACATTCATCATCTCGTATTTCTTAGGCGAAGCAGCGGAGAGGAGAAAATAGAAACACTAGACGGTGAAGTCGGTGGCTGCATGAGTCCACGGCCTAAGCCCCAGAGGCTTGTGGGATCTTGAACGTGGGATTCCCGCCAAACACGACAAAGACCCGGCTTAGCTCACACAATAGCGCACGTAGCCAGCTATATTTAAGGCCAGCAGGCCAGGTGTTGACCACACGCCCCTCACTGTGTTTCAGCAGGCAGGACTGAGAGGCATCTGAAAGCAGCTAAATATAAAACCCCTCTGTGCTGTTAGTGAGGAGTGACCCGCCAGCGTGAGCTGCTAACATACCTCACAGGTGAGAATTTTTAGGTTCATCTGCAGAGACGTGCAGGTATTTGAGTTGTTTAACTAAATGTTTGTGTCCGAATTCTGATTTTTCTTGTTTTTTGATGCTGGGAGTTGGTCAGTGGAACATGATTTGTTAGCAGGGAATCTTGCATTTTTCTTCTGTCTGCAAAGGGAGTGGACACAATAACATGTACACCTGTGGGTCTGCAATCTATGCTACATGTTTAGCTGTCATCTGTCATTGTTGGCGTTTTGCATTGGCATGTCATTTATGTTTGCTTATCATGTTTTAGGGAATGGGGATCCTTAAATATTCAAACAAAAGTTAAGTTTATAATGTTTTATTTTACAAGTCTGTAATTTCAGAATAATTTCCTTGAAAGTTTCCTGGAAAGAACTGTGTAATCTTGTACTCCTTATAGGAGAAAATAGGAATTTTACTGAAATAAAAGCACAACTTAAAGCCAAAAACATGCTCAGCTGACCTGCTGTGCTCTGACTAAAAGAATCTCTAAGTTACACTTACAATTAAGTGGAATTAATTAACTGGAAGTGTATCAAATTAACACTGTCTCAATTGTCTCTTATTATTAGCACCATTTTCCAGGAAAGTTCCTGGTAGACGATTAGGAAATTGCAGATCTGTTGCCTTTTGTGTTGCTGACACTGTGCCAAAAGATGAGCTGATACAACTCCAATGTTTTAGAGGCAATAATTTGGATTGTTGTGTTTCTGTTGTTTTGTCCACCCTCTTGTACCTTCTGGTATCCCAGCTGGATGCAGGTCTAGGAAATCTGTGGAAGTTGTTTTTTTTAATTAAAACTGATGAGGTCTGAGATTATTTCCAAATAACACTGTTTTTCATTAAGAACAGTAAAATAATGTGGCATTAATGTTACTCTACAAGTTGCACCAAGACTTGAACCAGTGATCTCATCACATCCAAACTGATGGAGCAATTTAGAACATGATTAGTGGGGATGTTAAAACTCCACTTAATGCTTTTTAGCATATTTTAGCGCCTAGTTTGGGTTTTTTTACGGCACATGTGCTGTTTTAGTTCAGTCTCAGTGTTTCCAGCAGCAGCAGGCAGCTGTTTTCATCTGACAAGCTCTGATAAACCCACTGAACACCACCTGCCCAGCTCCAAACTGCATGCAGACACAGTTAGAGACTAGCTGGTGAAGAAAGTGGAACATCTAGCAGCTAAAGAGACAGATATTTTTCACAGGAGTTGATGGAGACCAAACCAGAGCTAAAAGGAGAGTGAATATTGGACTTAGATTTATCAGGTGGACACAGACACAAGTCAAATAGGGTGATGGTGTTGTGCTGTGTCTGCTGGATGTTAGTGTGTTGCTAACATGTTAGCCACAACTACTTTATAAGTTTTATTCTGCTGCCCCCAAGTGGCAGAAAGATCAATTAATGTAATTTTAAGCTAACTGAAAACCACCAGTTTGGTCCTGGAATCACGTGTCTCCTGCCTGCAGAGGGATGAACACTTATGAAGAATATGGTGAAGAGGAGATCAATGACTACATCAGCCAGCTCAGTATTCAAGACTCCTGCCAAGATGCATTTCTGAAATCTGCAGCAAGGTATGGAAGCCACATCCAAGCTTCACCCACCTCCAAAATAAATAAACGTTTCATAATTTGATCATAGCCAGCTGACGGCCCTGTGCTTCCTCTGCTCCTGGCTGTTAGCTTAGCGGCAGCGACGGATGAAAATTTGAGAGTCTTGGCTGCCATCGAGCAAGGTAGGTTGGACATGACCCTGGAAATACTTTCATCATTACAGAGCGTTGTCTTTGTGTTTGGTCGGTTGGCTCTGCCCTGAAAGTCACACGGCCAGCAGCTGTAGGTGAGGACTGCCAGGCATCAGGAGACTGGCAGGCCGACAGAGAGAGGGAGATAAATAAACAGAGAGGTGGGAGAGAGGTGTAGTATGAGAGAAGGAAAAGGTGGAAGAGGAGAAACTGTCTGTCTCTGATCTGAACCCTTGTCTTGTTGCCGTGGTGACCAGGTGAGGTCTCAGTGCTCAGGGAGATGCTGAGGCACACCTTCGCCTTCAGGGAGTCGGACAGTCGCGGTTGGCTTCCTCTCCATCGAGCCGCATCCCAGCCAGTCCTGGAGGTTCTGGAGACTGTCTTGAGATGTGAGTCCATTTCTTCAGTACAAAGGCATTTTATTAATCTCTCATATCATTTTATTAATTCCATTAAAAGTCACAGTAAACACGCTACGAGATCGTCTTATGAAGGTAAGAGTTAGTAATTATCTGACAAACTGAAGAGGTCAGTTCATAGCAACAGTGTTGTACCTGAGGGAGGGTTTGAGGCCATTTTGTCGGTAATGAGGAGTTTACACCTGTAAACTGTTCACTCACCTGAGGCTAAGAGTCACAGAAAAACAAATGAAAGATGCACGATATGAACACTTCCTACTGCAAGTTTAACGTTAGCTAATATGCAAAATAGGGCACCACGAGGTTGTACAGCAGTGAGTTTATCAAACTTTTGTGGATTGAGAACTAGCTGCGTCACAGTCATTTGATCCAAAAATTGATAAAGCGCAGCTTCAATTACAATTTTCTGAAGGTACAATATTATTGCGCCGCGTTCCTCTGAATCATCTGTGAGGTGACGTCATCATACATCCGGTTTAGCTGACGTCCAGCTGGTCAAATTCAGCACACACATTATTATTTTAAAACCCCTGAAAGTTTCTGTTTAAGCTAAACCGCAGCTAAGCTAAGCTCAGATGCTAAGTGACACAGCAACAGACCAAAAAGTGGTGAAAATATAACCTCCTCCCACCTTTAACGGTGGAGGTGACACCAATAAATAAATAAAGATGACAAGCGAAGATGAAACATCAGGACACATCAGGTTGATAGCAGTGGAGGTGACAGGACGAGTAACACCATCAAAATAATGGTTGCCTGAAATAATATTAATCCACAGAATACTTCACTGAGAAATGATGCAGCCTTCCTGCTGATGACAGCTGATGTCAACAGTCCTCTCAGTCTAAAATAACCTGTGACGTTTCTCCCCACTCATTCAGCCTGGAGGTCAGCAGGCAGCGAGGTGTCCTCGGTTTACTGGCTCACCTGGCAGGCCGACATGAACTCCAGGAATGTACACGTTGATCTCTGCGTGTTGTGTTTGTGTCAGTGGCAGCTGAGGGGCTCGGCCTGGAGGAGAGGACGGCCGTGGGAGGAGAGACGCCTCTGACACTGGCAGTTAAAGCCGGACTGGTGCAGAACGTGAAGAGCCTGCTGGAGCACGGAGCCTCACCTCACAACACCAACAGCAAAAACGAGTCGCCGCTGCTGCTCGGTAACACGGCAGAGGGTGGAGACAGTGATTAACAAGACTAACGGCCCCATGAGGCGGTGATGATCATTACACAATTCAGACACATCTTTGTTATTCGAACATCTTTCTCATTAGTGGGGAAAATTTGCGAAGTTTGTCCTGAGGGTGGCGCCAGAGTAAAGGTCACGTTGTTGCCTAAACTAAAGGGTTTTGTTGCCGTAAAACCTCAGAAAAACTAGGAGCCAGAAGAGGCTGAACCGCAGAGCTGGTGATAATTCTCTGTTTGTTCACAACTACGACGAACATCTTTTACATGACACATAGTCATCAGATTCATTGTTGATATAAAAATATTGAGAAGTGCAGCTTTAAAGATAGTAAGCCTGAATTAAGTTGATTTGGACAAAAACAGCAGAGAATGCCCTACTCATAAAGATGAAAATATAATACTTAACAATAAACATTTTATTTAAATAAAGTTGATTTATATAGCCTGATATTACAGGCAGTGTGTGTGTGTGTCTGTGTGTGAGTGAGTGACGTGGGGAGAAACATCATGAGAGGCAACTTAAAGCAACATTATGCGACAATTTTACCTTAAAATAACAGCTTCAACATCATTTTGGTGGTACACTGTCTTATAGGGAGAAATTCATTCCCACACGGCGCCCGAACGCCTGTTCTTGCACTATGTAACTCGGGTTGAGCGGGTACGATCTCCCGCAAGAAGCGTGTAACACTTTACGGCACTACGTCACACACACGGGTCTAGCTCGATATTCTCAGTACGGACATCACAGCAGAGGCCAAGAGAGCGAAGAGGACGTTGACGGAGGAAGCGAAGAAGAGAAAAAGAGAGAGTGACCGAGCAAGAGGCCGGACAAGAGTAAATCTGGGACTGGCTTTTAGTCGTTGGCGAGAGCTTCGTGAAATAAAAGGCTGCAGGACAGACGGGGAGCCGGCCTTCTTGCTGTTGGACTAGTCAGTAATATCAGCTGGCTCGCTGTGTCTTGTGTTGTTGATGTTTGGCTGTTAGCAAAGTTGTCGACTTGTTAGTTTTTGATCATAAGCTGAGTCAGCCCACCAAATCCAAACAAATGCACGTGTACAGCCGTCCATGAGGGGGAACTGCACTCCGAAAACTGTAGGGGGCGCCAAGTTGCAAAAATGACCAATTCTTGCCTAATGTTGCTTTAAACAGACATCTCCTCTTCAGGGACGTCTGGGAGTCCTCTTTGGTGGTTTGTCATACATCCATAATTCACTGTTCATTAAGCCACACTTTTCCCTCACCTTGCAGCGGTGAGGGCCGGCTCCTATGAGATGACGTACACGCTGGTGGCTCACGGCACCTGGGTGGAGCAGGTTTGCCGGAAGAAGTGGACGGCGATGCACGAGGTGGCCAAGGTCGGCAACGTGGACATCCTGATGTTGCTGCTGAGGAACGGTGGCCGGGTAAACCACAAGGACGTGACGGGGGTGACACCGCTCGCTGTGGCTGCGGAGCATGGACACTTCCACATCGCTGAGATTCTGCTGAACTGTGGTCAGTCTGAAGGAACTGCAGGTTTAGAGACTGTGGAGACAGTTAACGGTCTTTGTACAGAAACATTTGCCCAGTTCTGACATTGTGAAGGATTAATTTGTCAAATTTTTATGAGCTTCCCACACCTGTCTCCATTTTTAGTTTTGCAAAGGTTCAATCTCCTCTTGTCTCTTCCCTGCTCAGGTAGCAGCGTGAACTCTCAGGCCTGTAACGGAGAAAGTGTCCTGATTGACGCAGCTGGATCAGGAAACACTGCCTGCATTCAGCTGCTGCTGGACAATGGAGCCAACGCCAACCTGCCCAGCATCACCGGACACCTGCCCATCCACAAGGCAGCGTACGCCGGACACTACGAGTGAGCTCCTTCTGTGGGCTGTAATGAACACAGCAGATTGTAGGGGGCGCCAGCGGGGCTTTATGGCCCTGTCACACCAGAAAGTGAAATTCATCATCATCATTTTTGTAAAATAGGTGAAACCCCCGAAAGCAAATCCGCTGATTGCGTCGATTACATTAAAATCGATGGATTTCGCTTTTCAATTTCAACATTTTAAATGCTGGTGTGACCGGGCCTTCAGACTTTTTGAAGTCTTGGTTCTTACTAACTGATTGGACCCTTTTTTTCCCCACAGTGCTCTGCAGATGTTGATACCTCTGACCACCAAGAAGGCCATCAAAGAGGCGGGTCAGAGTCCGGTCCACTCTGCGGCGGAGGGAGGCCAGAAGCGCTGCCTGGAGCTGTTGTTGGCCTCCGGCTTTGATGTCAACTACCGCATGAACACCAGAAACTCCGAAATCTACCGGGACATGAGGAGGAGCGCCTTGTACTTTGCCGTCTCCAATGGGGACGTGGAGTGCACCAAAGTCCTGCTGGAAGCCGGGGCGAAGACGGACCTGGACCCGCTGTGCTGCCTCCTGGTGGCGGTCAGATCGGGCCGCTACGAGATCGTGAAGCTGCTCCTGGCGGCCAAAGCAGACGTGAACTGTTACTTCACGGTGGTGAGCGACACGGTGTTCCCCACGGCGCTGCAGTACTGCCTGAAGGACGAGGTGATGATGAGGCTGCTGCTTAACAACGGCTACAAGGTGGAGAGGTGCTTTCACTGTCACCATGACAACGCTGTTGATGCTGAGGATGAGGGGGAGGGGAAAATTCTAGTGAGTGACAGCTGTTCCTGTTTTCCTGTTTTTGTTTTCCTTAAAGCAATAGTTTGATACCTTGAGAAATATGCTCTCTGGGGGAGAGTTAGATGAGACGATTAATATCTGTCTGTTAAATGTAATGGCACAGCCAGCAGCTGGTTAGCTTAGCTTAGCACAAAGACTGGAAACAGGTTGAAACAGCTAGCCTCATTCTATCCAACGGTAACAAAATCCTTTCATGTCATTCATTAGATACCATTTTATATATAGTTAGTTTAATTTGTACAAAAACAGAAGTCTGCCGGACCATATCTCAACTCTGAGCAGTTTCCAGACATCCAGTGGAGACTCCAGGAAGTTACTGTTCCCAGGCAGCTACTTTACATTGTGAGGCGGAAAGTAAAAGACTTGATAGACTCCAAAATGGATGCATCAAAATGTCAAATCAACCAGGACTTAAAAGGACTGTTTTTTCAATCCATTAATGTTAATTCAGTTTTAAACTGCATGCACCAAATTTAAAGATATTTTCAAATAATTTAAGAAAACAACTGAAAATAAAAGATCAGGGGTTAAATCCGCTGACGTAGAAACATTTTAGACAAACAAGAGGAGAAAAAAGACATCAGAATAAGTTGCACATTTATTTTCCTAGTTGACATTTTGTTCTTTTAAAAAAGAAAACATTAATGACCTTCTGAACGTCCGTCCTCTCTCCAGTTCTGTGAGTTCATGAGCCTCTGCTGCCTCATGCATCTGTCCGGGAACGTGGTCCGGATCCTGCTGGACTACGTCAGCCGCTTCCACATCTGCTCCAAACTCCGATGCGTCCTGGAGAAGCAGAGGGAGTGGCCCGAAATATGTGACATCATCAGTGAGTTTATTCATGATTTTATGACAATAAAAGCAAAGGTGCACCGCCTCACCTGAGATAAAGACCGTCTCCACTAACATCTGAAGAAATCATCACATCACCTAGAGGATCATTCCTAAGGATTTTAGTGACCCCTTGACCTATTCTCCAGTACACATAAAATATTATCTACTCGTCAGTTTTTCATGAAATGTTCTGATTACATTCATGCTCTCCAGAGGATGAATCCTTTAGATTTTAATGACTCCCTGATGTTTGCTCTAGCGCCACCCTCAGGACAAACATTATATTTTAACTCCACAACTAAGGCCGCTTTGAACACAGTAATCGCACTCGGGTGCGGACCAAAACAACCGTACCGAGACCCTTTAGAGGAGGTGGTCTCGGTCCGGTTCCAAACAAACTCTGGAGCGGTTTGTTTATAGTGGGAATGTGATCCGACTCAACTACCAGGTGTACTCCGCAAGTTTGAGCTAAACGGCTCCTGTAGCCAGGTGAGCTTTGCATTCTGGGATGCAGCAGAGCCCGCAAACTGTTTCTAAACTGTTTTTTCGTTCAGCCGGAGAACGAAGCAGCAATGTTTCTCTCACAGAAACCTGCACTAGTCCAGAACACAGGACCTTCTTCCTGTATTTACTTTCTTGCTCCCGCCCCAGACACATCTGACCAATAAGAGGAGTGAACCTCATCTGGTTTGTAGTGATGCATTTTGGTTCGCTTGGATTTTTCTCTGTGTGAAGAGAAACCAAACCAAGTTTACAAACTCATCAGCTGATTCGGACCAGAGCAAACTAACTATAGGTGTGAAAACGCCCTGAGAATAGATCATCATTATGTTCAACACTTTACCATTGTAGGTGTAATGAACACTGCAGCCTCAAGGGGGCACTAGCAGCACTGTAGGACTTTTAGTTTTCTTTCTTTCTTGAACAAAAATGTTTTCCTCTCATCTCTCCTCTATATCAGTGTCTAATCCTCTCAGTTCTGGGTTTTATTACAGTATGAATAAATGATTTTTTCTGAACCTTGCTCTCCAGACAGTCCCCGCTCCCTCAGACACCTCTGCAGACTGGAGATCAGGAGGCATCTGACCCTGAAGAGACTTAACAACCCGGAAATCATGAACTCACACGTTTTCCCTCCCAGACTGAAGAGCTTCATACTGTACCAGGAGCTCGACCTCTACAGCCAGGACCCTGAACGCATCATGTGAAGATATATGTGGATTTTCTCTGCAAGAGTCCTGCTTGTTTTGAATTTAACCAATTCATCTTTCTGTAATCTCTGGTTTGATAAGCACAACATTGTAAGAAAAACTCTCCGACCATTTTCCAAATCACAACCCTGTTTTTATTTTTCACACTGTGGCACTTCTTGACCTGTTACAGGCCTAAAGGGTGATGATCAGTCCATCTGTCTGCAAGGTATCTCAACATTTACTTGACAAACTTTAATGCAATTTACTGTGAATATTCATGGTCCTCAGAGGATGAAATCCTGCAGCACTGTGAATTGTCAAATGTCTGTTTATTTTGAGCAGCGTGGAGGATAGGAAAAACACTTACAATTCCCTAAAGTAATAGTACGTTATTGAGCATAAGTGTTTTGATAACATGCCAAAAAACGCAGGTTCAAAACTGTTCAGATTGAAGTGCTAATTTTAAACTGACAGTAAAGTTTCAATTTGACCATCAAAATGCTAATCGAGCGCAATGAGGTCAAAGGTCGGAGCTGTAAATCTGCAGCAGATGGAGGAAAGCTCAAGAAGCTGTCAGTCATTTCACTCTTCAAGCCTCTTCATTATGTCAACAGGTTCTCATCGATTTGTTGTCCAACAGCGTGTGAACACACGGCGGTCTGATCTCCTCTGCAGTGAAAACGGTGTCGCTGTCTGATGAATCATAATGACACAATAAATATTCATACGGGCAAACAGGCCGGCTCATTATTGTTTGTCATTAGCGGTGGAAAATGTGCACAGGGTGACATTACGCTCCATTAGGTGCTGTGGAACGGCCTGCATGTTAAATACACTGGAACAGGTGACGCCTATAAATAGCGCGGGAGTGTGAGTGTGTGTGTGTGTGTGTGTGTGTGAGAGACGGTGGGGGAGGGCTGGGGGGGCAGTTCAGCCATGACACAAACACAGAGCGGCTGCTGCTTCTTCGTCCTGTGACTCCGACAGACGCATTTATCAGGTGAGAATTATCAAGTTTAGGTTTTATTACGTTTCAGGTGCATTTTGCGTAAGTTCTCCTGTACAGAATGATGTAAAATTGATAAGACTATGTAGCTGCTCGGGTGGCTGGATCACCAATGTCATTGTCAGATTTAAATGTAAGCTTGGCAGTTTACTCCAAACCAAATTAAATTTGATCTCAGAGGGCTGTTGAATGTGATCAAACACCAGTATGCTCGCTGAGACTCGAGAGCTGTGTCCCAGTTCTACACTAAATGCTAAGGGTCCCATCAGACCAGCATTTATTTTGGACCAAGATCAGTTTCTTTCAGTGGAATCACATAAATCAAGTAAATTAATGCAGAACTTGTGTCAAGTCAAGAGACAAATACAAACAGTGTGAAGGTAGTTCGGTAAGCGATCAACAGATTATTACCCATTATTTTAGTAGCAGTTAATGTTATTGCTTGTGCTGTTAGAAATGGAGGAACTGAAGTCGGGTGAAGTTGTGACTTAATGTACCTGTATGATGTCAGAAGGATGGATGCAGCTGATGACATGGACGAGGACGGACTTCTGGACTACGACGTCCAGATGAGCATTCAGGAGTCGTGTCAGAGAGAACATCTAACGGGATCAGGGAGGTACAGCAATACGAACCAACTTTCCCCATCCATATCAGAGTCTGAGATGTTTTCCTAAAATCTACCTTCATCTCCTCATTTGTACGTTCAGGAGTGAAGCTCTGAAGCTTGTGGAGGCCATCAAACGAGGTAAAAAGTCAAATCCTGGTCTAGAAACTGGCCACAGTATTAACTTCAACAAACAGTTAGGATTTGTCCATAAACATCAGTCCGTAGTTAATGATACATTTATACAAATGAATGTAGAAAATACAGACGCTTCCTTTCAGCTCAGGGGTCACTGAATGGTTTGATGAATGTGTGTCATATGCTATGACCTTCCCAGTTACCAGATCTCAACCCAAACGAAAACACCGTTGGGAGATTTTTGAGTGACGCTCTCCACCACCATCATCTGAACAGCCAATGAGGGAATATGATTTGGAAGAACAGTGCTCTTCTTCTCCTCCAGTAGTTCCAGAGACTTGGAGGTTGTTTGACAAAGAGCACTGAAGCTGTTCTGGTGGCTCGTGGATGAACAACACCTTACTAAGGCTCCAAGAGTTGGGCTCTACTTTAGTTTGTCACCCGTCAGTATCTGGTCCCGTTTCAGGGAAATCTGCAGGATTGCTTTATAGCACAAAAGAGGAAATATCTTCCCACCGGTCCACTGGACAATTAGAAGTTCTGTACCTTATGGTAAGATCAATAACGTGGCATGATTGCAGTACACAGAAGACTGTCAACCTCTGATGGCTTCACACAGTACGTTCCCATTATTGAGCCAACAGCTGGGATTTAGGATCATTTTACAGCATAAAGCAGTTCTTCCAGAGCAAACCCAACTAAAGCTTTTATTGCAGGGGTCGCCAACCATGTGTCACAGAGATCCGACAGTCTGCATGTCACCTCACAGCAGCTGATTTCACCGATGTGTTCTCCCCCTCCACCTGAATGAGTGTTAATCAGCGGGTGGAGGCCTTGGTCGGCCACACATTTTATTGTTTCTGCTGTTGGCAGATGGTGAAAGGAGGGAAAGACTGATGAGAAAATCACCTCCAACATTTTTTTTCAAGGAGGGTGAACAGGCAGGAAGCAACAGGGCTGATGGGAAATGTAGTCTTGGATGAGAAGAAAAACAAGCTTTAACAATGACCACTGGTGTGAGATAAAGATATAAACCATGAACTATGTTCTGATCTGACATTTTAATTCATTCCACCGAGAAAAAGTAAGAACTTCTCACTGAAACTGTCCCTGCAGGCGACATGTTGGCACTGCAGGAGCTCTGTGACTTCCCAGCAGCCTTCAGTCAGGTGGATGAGTGTGGCTGGTATCCTCTGCACAGGGCGGCGGTCCAACCTCTGGTCCCGGTCCTGGAGATGGTGCTGTACGGTGGGTAAGAGGTCCAACCTTTTACATTACTTTAATTTACACCTAAAAAAGCGCAACAAGATCTAGTAACCAATCTAGTTGGTTTGGCCCCTTTAAACTGTCTTACAATAAATGATCAAAATGAAAAGTCATAAAATATACATTCACATTAATTTTAAAAAATTATCAAAAATATAAGCTGATGTACGCCGGTTGTAAATGTTGTAAACTTCACACCTCTTTTATAAATGTATACAAAATTAACTTGATGTTTATTGGTTTAACTGAATTTCAGTCGACTGCCTTGATTTCAATAATATAAATAATTATTTAATTAAATTGATTACATTTAATTCTTACTCAAAAAAAAAAAAAAATCCTAATTTGTGAAACATAAGACAACGTAAATATAAACGTAAAAGTATTTCTTCACTATTTTATTTTTGTATTGTACTTTACTTTGGAGTCAAACCAGGGGTGATGTGATTACATGGTCAGCGTCTTAAACCTCAGGGGCCACCGGGACGCCCCAGATGAGCTGCAAACTGCTTCATCAGCCTTTAAACATCTGTTGTTTTACTGACAATCTCTTAAAAGTCAGCATGTGCTGGCGCAGGAGCGAGCACGATTGTCGACTGTCCTTTCAGAGCTGAATTCAGTGAAATAATGTAAACATTTTGTTTTGTGCTTCAGCGTCTTTCAGACTGACCCTGGAGGAAAAGACTTCAGAGGGTGAGACCTTCCTGACTTTAGCAGCGAAAGCTGGTTTGGTGGAAAACGTGAAGATGCTACTGGACCACGGAGCTTCTCCTCACACCACCAACAGCAAGAACGAATCCCCTCTGCTTTTAGGTCAGAGCACTGTGTCCCCCTTTGGTATCTTCTGTCCTTCACAGCAGACATGTAGTGATGGCTAAGAGAAGACCTTTGGAAAAGTTTTGCCCATCCTCTCATGTCCTCCTGCAGCAGTCAGAGCTGGATCTTATCAGATGGTTTCCAGTCTAATAGCTGGTGGAGCTCGGGTGGAGCAGGTGTGTCTGCAGAAGTGGACGGCCATGCACGAGGCCTCCAGGACCGGCTGTGTTCAAGTCGTGGAGCTCCTGCTGCAGAACGGAGGTCAGGTTTCAGAGACAGACCAGCATGGAGTGACTCCTCTGGGCATCGCTGCGGAGTACAGCCACACCGAAGTCCTGGAGCTCCTCATCAAACACGGTGAACCGATAATACCACACATTTTTTAATATTTAATGTTAACAATGCATCAAATGACTGTGCCATTTGAAAGGGATCATTTGAAGTTTTTAACCCACAG
Organism: Maccullochella peelii; assembly: GCA_002120245.1. Lineage (NCBI taxonomy): Eukaryota > Metazoa > Chordata > Actinopteri > Centrarchiformes > Percichthyidae > Maccullochella > Maccullochella peelii. Next base: position 115,021 of record LKNJ01002059.1, read on the forward strand.
AGAATTGTCACCAACTCTGCAGCTTCACAGAGATTTTTGCCTTTTTTTAGCTCCTCGTTTTGGTTTCATGGCACATTACTGTTTGGTAATGTGTCAGTTGTAGATTTGCAGTCTCGAAGCCCAAGTTAGATCACCCTGATGACATCACTATGACATCATCAGGGTTATTTCCTTAGACTTGATAGAGCCACAGAAGACAACAACAGTTTTCACAGGCAGAGTAGGACTAACCTAAACAGCAGGCACTTTAAAAAAATACTTGGCAGGTGATTGGATGAACCATCTGTCTACCACATATAGCAGCATCTACGCTAACCTCTTCAGGAGCCGCCATTGTTGTTTTTGAACGAACAGTTGAAGGTCGTCAGACCTAAACCACGCCCGTAGCTGCCAGTAGTTCTTCATAAGACGCTTGGTTGTCAGAACCACTGTGGTTCGGCCACAAGCGCACAACTTAAAGCCTGGCAAGACAGATTCTCGCGTGATCTCATGCGATTTTGTGATCCTGCGAATCCAGCTGCCTCGCAAGGTAAGGACTAACCATGACGAGTAAACTGATCTTCATGAGTAAACATTTCTGGAGTGCCCCTTTAAGGAATAGATTCCAAGTTCCACTGATAAATAAAACCATCTTTGTGCTCACGCTCAAAAAATATTTTTTGTTTCTGCTTTTACATTAAGGTGCTGATGTAAATGCCCAGGCGCCAAATGGTGACAGCGTCCTGTATGACGCTGCAGGTTCGGGGAATCCAGACTGCCTCGACGTCCTGCTGCAGCACGGAGCAAATCCCAACATCCACAACCTGAGCTCCCAGCTGCCCATCCACCACGCCGCGTACGAAGGACATTACCTGTGAGTAGACTGATGTTATAGAACTGCTGACACAGCAAACAACAAGGCTTGTGCGTTAAGAAAAAGAAAAGTTGGCCTAGTGTGGGTCTGAGCCAAAGAATCCCTGCTTCAGGAAACTATCAGGGAGGAGTTTGCAGGACTGAACGGCTCTGATTGGTCAAACACAGAAGCTGTGGCAACCACAACTTGTGTACAGCTTCATTCAGATAAGTACTGGGTGCCACTAGTATTAACATTTAGTTTTTTATTCCACACATTCTTCTTCCACGTCAAATCCAGGTGCCTACATTACCCACAATGCAACTCAACTGCCAGCAGTTTGGTCTGCGATTCAGATGTGTTATGAGGAGTGGGCTACAGAGGTCTGGTTACCTTTTTCTAACTCCTCACACAACCAACCACAATTTGTCAGCACTCCCCAACACCTGTAAACACACTTTTATGTGTAAAATTGGTGGAGTTCCCCTTAAATACAATCAGTGTTATATTCTTGAATGACATGGATCATTTTATCAAGTTCAGTCAGCAGCATCTGAGATATTTTGTATCAGACAGGTCAGGTTTGATCCATAGCTCTGCCTCCAGGTTAAATGTTCAGACTGTACAGCTTTCATGCAGGTCAGTTTCTGATGCTTCAGTTCTTTTAGAATGATCTGCTCCTTTCCTCCATCAGAGCTTTGAGGATTTTGATCCCGATCACCACTAGACGGGCCCTGCGGCTGTCCGGCCACAGCCCCGTCCACTCTGCTGCTGACGGAGGCCACGTCCACTGCCTGGAGCTCCTGCTGCAGAAAGGTTTCGACATCAACACGCTGTTAGCCCCTCACATCTCTGAAAACTACGGAGACATGAGGAGAAGCCCGCTGTACTTTGCCGTCTCCAACGGGGACGCGACCTGTACCGAGATTCTGCTGAAGTCGGGAGCCAAACCCGACTTGGACCCGCTGTGCTGCCTCCTGGTGGCGGTCAGGTCGGGCCGCTACGAGATCGTAAAGCTGCTCCTGGCGGCCAAAGCAGACGTGAACTGTTACTTCACGGTGGTGAACGACACGGTGTTCCCCACGGCGCTGCAGTACTGCCTGAAGGACGAGGTGATGATGAGGCTGCTGCTTAACAACGGCTACGATGCTGAGAAGTGTTTCTGTTGTAACCATGACGACGACTGGGAGGACCTGAGTGAGTTTGGTTCCTCACAACATCAGGAGGAAAAAGTTGCTGTGAGTTTTACTGTGACTTTTCTTACTGTAGAAGTAATTTGTAAAGTAATGTTTCAAAGTATGAAACTTTACCTAACGCAATGGGTTGTTCTCTGGAGCTGGTGTCTGTATTCAGACAAACACCGCATTTCCACCCAAAGTATCTGGAACTTTTAGTCCCAGGAACTACTTTGTTGTAGGTACCGATTGTGAACATTAGGCAGCCACTAAAAACTGTAGTGTTTCTGTCACGTAGAGTAGTGTAGGCAGCAGGGAATGGACCCAAATGCAGACGAACAGGGAGGCTCATGAAGTTCAATTATTTATTTACACCAAAAGATGAGTTTACGTGCTGCAGGTAGGTAGGCAGGCAGGAAAACAGGCAGGTCCAGGTTACAGAAGCTCGAGGAACCATACAAAGGGCAAGACAAGAACATGGAAACTAAGCACATGGCAAGCAGTATGAACCGACAAGAGAACAAAGGAATATGAAAGGAGTGGGAATGAGGTGCAGGTGGGGAGATGGGCAGGGAAGCTCAGGTGAGGGGAATGTGGTGATTGCAGGGCAGATGGGAGTGGCAGGGCCTTGAATGACAGGGGAAAGTCAGAGGGTATCTGGTGCACCACTGAAAAACAGCACCGGGAAAACACAAACTTGGCAGGAGAGGAGGGACGGGGAGGCAGACTGTGACAGTTTCTGCCTTCTCAGCCAACAAAAGCTCATCAGACATCCATAGCATTTATTTTCTTGCAAATGTTGAAAGGTACACCTAATAAGATTCAAAAAGGGGATACTGGATTTGAATTTCATGATATGCTTCAAACTGCATTCCTAACCTGATCTCACAAGGAATCTTTACATCAATAAATGTGTGTGAAAGCTCGTTTCTCGTCCTGTCTAACAGCAGTTAGACAAAGTAAGCTTAACTGAAGGTCCGCTTGCTGTAGCTTTTTCTGGAGATTTCAACCGCATCTCACAATCTTCATCAGCGAATGATTGTTTTGTCAAAAGTGTTTCCTTCTCTACAGTTGGTATAACTACCTGTCTGTGTCAAACGAGTGTCGTCTGTCGTCCAGTTTTGTGATTTCGTCAGCGTCTCCTGGCTGGTGAACCTGGTGGGCCGAGTCGTGTCGATCCTCCTCGACTACGTCGGTCAGGTTTCTCTCTGCGGCAAACTGACAAAGATCCTTGAGAAACACAAGGAGTGGCCTCACATTCACAGGACCACGTGTGAGTCAACTGTGTGGTTAAAAACTAAAAATCTGATTAAAGAGCTGCCGTCACACATCAGAACCAGGAGACGTACCTGCTCTTCCTGCTTCACTGGTAGGACACGACATGTTTCCTGGTACAAACTGCTGTTCTCCTGTGATCCAGGTAACCCTCGCTCTCTGTCTCACCTGAGCAGATTGGTGATCAGGAAACACCTGAGCTGCAGCGGTCTGACGTCCATCCAGCTGCCCAACAGGCTGAAGGACTACCTGCTGTTCAAAGAGAACGACCTGTACGCCAAAATCATCTGCAGGGAGGACTGATGGGAGGAGGATTTCTATCTTATCTACTGAGTCTTAAATGTCAGTAATGACTTTGTGTTTTTTTTCTTTCCTTTCGTGGTTTAAGTAACGGGGCCTGTATTTATCAAACATCTAAGATTTACAATTGAGCATGCTCTAGAGAGCCAACTTAGGAGTAAAAAAGTGACACATTTATCAAGCTACTGGCTCCTACTTACAGTGACGTGTACGAGCAACCTTTAAAGTGATCACATGATTGATTACATGTGTGCTCTGAGCAAGAATAGCCAAACAGAGACAAGCGACGTGTCCTAAATCCATCCTACATACTAATTCTAAGCAGGTTTTTAGTATATAGTGTGTTCACACTGGAAAAGTAACAAAATTAATTCTACTCAAACCAGACATGCATACTAAATATGGTTGATTTTTGAGCGTGCTGTTGATGAATACTATTCTCCATAATGTGATGCTCAAAGGAAATGCAGAAGCTGCTCACTGTTAGTATAAAACCGTTAAGCATGTGGTATGTAGTATATACTGTATACAATTAGTATGTGGTAAGGAATTGGAAAACAGCAAATGATTTACCTTATATCTACCCAATTGTTCATTCTTACGTTTTACTCAGTGGTTTTTCAGCTAAAAAATCTCATTTTAAATTTCAAAAAAGTTAATTTGTGTGAAATCCCTAATATCTAGCAATTAACACGAGGGATTAACAGAATCTAATATAAGTATAAATATAAAAGTAGAGATGAAAAAGTAGGAAAATGGCTGAAATGGAATTCAGGAATTATTCACTGATATTTTGTGAAATATCGTCCCAGAGGCTGCAGCCATCCAGGATGTAGTCTTAACCAACGGCAGACACCTCTGGAGCTCTCTTAAATTTAAGAGCATTTTTGAGTCATGAGAAATGTGATAAATAGCTTTTATTCTTAATTTTGCGAGCAGCAGTAAAAGTGAAAGAAGTCCAAAATTTGAGCGGTTTGATGAATACAGGCCCAGATCTGTACTGTATGACTGTAAATTCTTTTTTTTCAGGCTGTTTCAAAGGGGCATTAACTAAGATTATTATTGTCCCGGCTGTTGCACAAAACAACCATAAAATATCTGCAGTTAGTTATTGATCGGTGCCAGTCACTTTGTCAGGTGACTCAGATTTCTGGGACTCAAGTGTTGGAGGAAGGAGCTTCTTAGCTGTGGCTCTGTTTGTGGAAATATAACAGACCAGGTGATGTTCAGAACATTACATAACCAAAAGCAGGTAGGGCTCTTAAATACTGTAAATAAAAGCTGGCATATAAATAATGTCAGAGGATAAAATAATAGCAGGCTCTAATTCATTCCAGTTGCTTCTTCTCTGCTGTTTTTTAAAGCGTTGTTAAGTTGCCGTCAGGAAAACGTATTTTCTGAACAGATGTTTCAGATTAAAAGCCTCCCAGTGGCTCTAAGGGCATACTCCGTCCTGTTCCAGGTAGACTTTTAAAAGAGTACTCCACTGATTTAGCATTGCATTCCTATACAATTGTTGCACTCATGATGGACAGTTACAAAAGGATAAAGATCGATGTTCTTCCTGTCAAAACCTGGGGAAGACGGAGAAACCTACCCACAATGTAACCCAACGACCGACAGTTTGGTCTGAGACTCGGGTGTGTTATGCTAGTAGCTGCTAATGTAGCCTTGAGCCGCTAGACTGCAGCAGGGATAAGGTGGCTACAGAGGTCTCACTAACTCCACACACCCAGATTTTTTATCAAGTGACATCTGGAGCCACAAAATACTTTTTTCACATATGCATTAGTACTCCACAAGACCTGTACACAGACTTTGATGTGTAAAATTGGTGGTGTTACCCTTTGAAGTGAAACTTCTACAAGAAGTGTTGAGTTTCACTGACAGTAGCTTAACAACGATCGAAAAAACATCAAAGTAGAAGTGATTAGAATTAATCAGTGAGCGAGAACAGTATTAGTGTTAAACAGAGAAAGTGTTTTCAGCAGAGTGGTGAGTATGACATGACTGTGTTGTTGTACGGATAGAATTAGTGCTGTGGAAATGTAGATCATACTGAATTTATCAAGATAAACACGGAGGAAGTGTTGCGTTTTTATCGACACATAATTGAAAACAGGAGAAGATCAGAAAACACGGAGTCTTCTTACTAAAATATGATCAAGTATAATTATTAAACAGGTGATATTGGAAATAAAGGCCTTTCTCTAATAAAAGCCTGTTTCAAATAAAGGTCCGGTTCTCCTGCAGTGGAGGGAAATAAAGGTCCCGTTTCTAAGTTGTAAATACATTTGTACTATATTTTATTAAAGTTTTGTGTTATATTGATACATTGCCTGGGAACCATGAATGTCTGTACAACATTTTGGGCCAGTCCATGTGTTACATGTGTTACATGCACTGGATAAGTGACAATTTCACCTGCTGGTGGCGTTACATGAAAAGTCTGGGATCACCAAAGTCTTTAAAATTCATACTCTGGGTACCATGAATGTCTGAACCAAATTTTATGGCAATCCATCCAATAGCTGGCGAGAGATTTCAGTCTGGACCAAAGTGGTGGACTGACATAATGTATGACTTGGTCTTTCCAGAGAGAAGGTGAGTTTCCCCCGTCTAGTGGCCATTAGAGGAACTGCAGCCGAACAACCTCCAGCTCTGACTGTAACAATCGGCCGTAGCGGTTTCTAATTGCCCTGAACAACAACACACACTGACAGCAAACACAGTGAGGAGGTGTGAGCTGCTTCCTCTGGCTCACAGACAGTGAAAGCAGATCGATTCTAAATTTAACCTCCTGACCTGCAGGAACAACAACAACAACAACGTGGCTCCGCATTCTGGCAGGTCACCCGAGAACCTGATAACAGAAAGAGGTCACATTGTTTTGAATGACCTCCAAACTGTTGACAGCTGCTGGAAGTCAGGTCAGGTCTGAGGCAGCTATAACCAGCAGGTGTGTTAATGTGCTAAAACGAAGCAAAGCACACACAGATTAAAGTGAGACAATAAAACAAGGAGTAAATAATATATCACAGGATTTTCAGGTGACATAACACCCCATCCAACAGCCATGTTGGAGCACCGCTGCTCTGTGAACAGCTGATTGTGTTTCTGTCCGTTTGGATTAAACTGAACAAAAGTTAAAGCAGCATTAATTGGAATTTTTGGCCACTTGGGGGCAGCAGAACAAGCTGAAAACACCTTGTAACGTAGTTGGGGCTAACATATTAGCAACACGCTAACATCCTGCAAACACAGTCCAATATTCACTCTCCTTTTTAGCTCTGGTTTGGTCTCCTGAGAAAAGTATCTGGCTCTGTAGCAGCTGGATGTTCCACTTCCTTCACCAGCTAGTCTCTAACTGTGTCTGTCTGCTGTTTGGTACCTGGGCAGGTAGTGGTCAGTGGGTTTATCAGAACTTGTTTGCTGGAAACACTGAGATTGCACCAGACAGTAAATGTGCAGTAAAACAAACTTTAGAATTCGTTCAGACATCTACAGTATCTCTGTCTGGTTGTTCACACATCTGGGGCATTTTTTAACTGTTGTAGCAATTATGAAGCCTCCAAGATAAATAAAGGTTTGGGACTTATGCCAAAGAATCATGTAGAAGTGTAAGTTAACTAAACACCGACTGTGATGGATTATCTCTCTGCAAGTTGATTTTTGTAGAAAGGAGCTGAAATTTTGGCCGTTTTGGTTGTTTTGTAACTGAACCTGTTTCCATTCTCCGTCTGGACAGCACAGCGGGATGACTGATGCTAATCAGGAATAAGGTGAAAGGTCAAATTTTCAGCAGATTTAGGATGAGAGTCTTTTCACTTCAGACATGTAACGTGATACGACTGCCGAGCAGCTTGTTAAACATCCTCAGTGATGGACGCATGTTGTTACTGAGCTCTGAGGGTTGTCTTGGCAACCAAACAACAAACCACCCTCACCTCAAAAAAACAGGGCGAGACACAATAATGACAACACCTATGCCACATGGTAGGATTCAGTACAACAGCCCTGCAGCAAATAAACACATGCTCTGTGAAGATTATAAGGTTTGGTTTGTGTTTATAGTGATCTTTGGAGGTTGTAGTTTTTGCTGTTTTAGACTGTATCATATTGTACAGGAGTTGTTTTAGTTGTGTCCAGCTCCTGTGTTCATACTGTGATTATTTAGCTGAACACAGCAATTGCAAAATAAACTGCAGATTTTTCATTCAACAGCGGCCTGAATTCAACTTACATGCTTGACAGACTCGTAATAAATGACCCTCTGGCCCAAATCTGAAGCTGAACAGAGCTGATTATTAAAAGAAAAGTCTGGTAACATACACCTTGGGTCTAATTTTTTATCGGTAAGTCAGTATCTGAGATCAGGTAACAGTGAAAAGCAGTCAGACGATTGGACAGATTGGAGACAAACTACAGACAGAACTATCAAAAAAAAAGATGCAAATTGTATGAACCCCGAGGTTCTCTTTACCCGAAATCTAACCAAAGCTGGCAGCCATGAACGGGTCAGAACACAGCCAACACTCAGTCACAATGGAACTGGTGATATGTTTCCTTTCTTTACTGTGAAAATTAAATGTACAGGTGTTCGAGCGCCTGACTCTGCACCTCCAATCGCCCACTGTAACTCTACTGTCTTCAACAATCTAAATATAACTGTTGCTTCCTAATTTATGTTACATCCAGTAAAGTTTGAGATCCTTCAAACTTCAGCTGTCACTTTTCAGTTCGAGGCCTTTGGTCGTCTTTTTTTTGGTCTGAAACATGCACGTCTTAGTGCTTGGTCTTTTCTCCTTCTATTTAATTTAGTATGTTCTTTTGGGGAAATCTTTTTCAGAAAACTGGATTCTTGTGCTGCTTCTGGACGTTGTTATATTGTGATTAGATTATATCTAATCTAATTTGAATGCTGAGTTTGTTCTTGACCTTGGAAACAGCAGATGACAAAACAATCCAATCTAAAAGGTCCATTTAGCAGCTGTTCTGGAGCTTTCAGTCATATCACACAATCATCATCAGCAGATGGAGTTTGCTCGGTTTTCATGGAATTGCAGATGTTCAAATAAAAAAATTTTCGGAGCACTTTAAAGACTTCTTGTTCATGTTGGCTTAAAAGTTGAGTTTCACTATTGCAGCTACTAAATCAATTTTGAGATGAGACTGCTTTCTGTCTTGTGCTTCAGTCTTGACTGACATAGCAATATGTTTTGGATTTTAAATCTTATATTTGACAGATTGTGGGGATGAAAAACAGTCACTGCTTTGTTTATGTTCCACCAAATGTCCACAAGAAAGTTGAGGATTATTAAAGAGTCTTACAGATCAATCTGTCCTGACTTGACGTTGTTGTGTTGTGGTGTACTGTACATAATCCCACCATCCTCAGGGAGAACAAGTGCTTCCCTGACAACACCACAACCGCGGTGTGTTTCTGTGTCCTGACACTTTGCGTAACGCCGCAGAGCTTCATCTCCGATGTCTCCCCACGGCGTTTTGTTCCCTTCGTTTCTTTTGAGTCCTTGAGCTCTCAGCGCAGGCCACTCAGAGGGCTCACATTCCTGCAGTAAGCCTATCTCGTTGACCCCCCACCCAACACCCTAAAAAAAGAAAGGACCATCAGCGGCATGGCGGCCCTCCCCTTCCTCCCTTTCCAGCCCCCTTGGCAGCTGGAACCAGTACATGAACGAGGACTCTCTGATGCGTCTCCACTCGTCCACAGCATCCCTGATTAGAAGGAATCTGATGGAGGACAAGTCAATGAGGAAAAGTTTCAAGCAGGAAAGCCAGAACAACTTAGGGAAGCTTTAACCAAGTACACAAGGAGATAGAAGTGCAAGAAGAGGAGTTAAAGTTAGAGATTTAAGTGTTCAGAGAGTCCTAAACGAGCGCAGAGCCATGAGTACCTTTGGGTACCGCAGGGAGCTGAAGAAGTACGAGGAGGTGGACGAAGACGAGCTGCTGGCCACTCTGTCCTCCGAGGAGCTCCAGGAGCTGGAGAGGGAGCTGGCAGACCTCGACGACAACGTCCCCATCGGCCTGAGGCAGAAAGACCAGACCGCCAAAACCCCAACGGGGACCTTCGACAGGGATGCTCTGCAGAAATACTGGGAGGACGAGAACAAGAAGCTGCTGGAGGATGAGAAGAACTCCGGACAGGTGAGAGGGGACATCAATACTCTGTCTGCAAGTTTTCTATAACACACTTAAAGGACCATAACTGTATGTTTTAACTACAGAGGGAGTATAATTCACATCCCTGCTCATAATTTTCCAAATCATCCGTCAGTTTTTTGAAAATAAGTGTGCCAAAACTTTTGTTATAGTTTTGTTATTGTCATGAGGTAATACAGTGGAGGGCAGCAAGCGTCTGCAAAACTCAACTTTTTGGTGCCTTAAAGGACACTCCATCCAGCATCCATGTTTGTTTATTATCTTCTGGGCTGGATTTTCCAAAAATAAAAAATAAACTTCATCTGCAGCTGTCTTTCAGTTCATGGCTGGACTAACCCTGCTTGCACCTGCATCACCACATGATGATCCGTAACTTTGACAGAAGAAAAAAGTGAACTACATTTTGGATGTGATGGGTTATCTCTGTGCAGCAAAGTCACAGCAGGTAGATTCTAATAGAAATGAACTAAAACCAAACGCTGCCTGCAGGGATGGAAATCAACCTGAAAACTCTGGAAAATGATCAGCAGTTTATGTCAGTAATGCAAAGAGATATGAGTTTCAACCTTTAATTTAAATTAACACCAGCACCAGAGTACATCTGAGTAATTTTAGCCATTGTCACAATATAAATGACTGTGTTAAGAAGAACGCTGTATGAAACTACAGTAACTCAACAGCTAAAGTCAAATAATATATCATCTGTTTATTTACTTATTGTTGTATAGTACTGACCTGAACAATATGAATATATCTATCTCTCTCTCTCTAAATCTAAAATCTAAAAATCTGCGTTAGAAATTTGCTGATTACTTGTATTGACAGAATATCTGTAAAGCTGCAGTAATTAATACTTTTAGGTTAACAATCGATCAAACAACTTCACATAATTTGCCCCTCATGGTAACTAATTTGTATTTATTTTGTGAAACGTTTTGTTTTCAACTCGTTCTGCTGCCCCCAAGTTTAACGAGCAACTTGATATCTTGTTTTAGCGTCAACACCACTGTTAGTCTCCGTCACACAGCCTCAATCTCTTTGCAAATTACAATTCTCCGCACCACAGACGGATGATTTATGTTTTTATATGTCTCGATAGGGGGACATGGCCCAGATCAGCGTGAACGTGGTACTTACTTTTACTTTTTTAGGGGGTTGGAGTACAAAGAAAAGTCACAGATTTTTTCCTTTCTCTTTTCAAGACAACAGAATTACTGGATTTTTTTTTTGAAAAATGCAAACAGCACAGACTGGGACTAGCATCAATTGATAGTGTAATAAAGTGGATTTAGTGTTAAATCACTCCGTAATTTAACTTTGGAAATGGCAACGCGCACAGATGAATTTAACAAGGAACATATTTCCACGTGTTGATGATTGTTTTCAACATTTTTGGAGTATGATCACGCATGGACAATTCAATTCAGTTCAGTTCAGTTTTATTTATATAGCGCCATATCATAACAACGTTATCTCAGGGCACTTTGTCACAAAGAGCAGGTCTAGACCGACTCCTTATGTGTACAGAGACCCAACAATTCCCACCAAGAGCAGCACAAGCAACAGTGGCAAGGAAAAACTCCCTTTTAACAGGCAGAAACCTCGAGCAGAACCAGAACCAGGCTCTGGGTGGGTGGTCATCTGCCTCGACCGGTTGGACACGTGTGGTATTGTAAGTATTAACTGATTTGAGTGACAAGACTACACAGTCTGTCAAAACAAGACTCATCTAGATCAACGCCCTGACAGCACTTCACTGGAGTACATATTTAATGGCAGAAATAAAATCTTTCTGGTTCACATCACTGTATTTATTTGCAAATTACAATATCAAGTCATACTACATACATACTTTTGCTTTCAGATCAAAGTGAGAATGAGTCCTTAGATGTTTATGTTGTCCTCAATTGTTTGTTGTTTATTGTTCACACATAAACCTGCTGGTATAATTAATATAATGATGTAGAAAGTGTCACGTGTATCCACTCAAACGTGTTGCTGGAACAACACAGCAGTCTAAAAATAAAGACGTCTGAGAAATGCCAGCTTTAATGATGGTCTGTCAGTGTTAGAGAGGGTCCTTAATTAAAAGTCAGAGGCTGGAGAATGTCAGGGTTTGACCTAATTTTCTCTCTTGTTTTAACATGCAGGAGGGACGCCCAGATAAGAGCAGGGGGGAGCGGGTGACAGTGACCACCAGCGACACCAGCAAGACTCTAGACAGCGACAGGAAGAAGATTTCGCAAAAGGGGAAGAAAGCGCAGAGTGTCTTCAGCAAAAATTATGCGAAGGAAGACGAGGTGGAAAAGAAAGACGAGTGTAAAAAGGAGGCTCCGATCAGGAGTAAATGTCCTCCGAAGAACGGCCTGCCAAAAGACTCGAGGAGTGAATTGAAAACGACTGAAACCTCAGACCAAAACCTGAACGCAACCTCTGACAGAGCGAGTGGGAACCCGATCGTCATCGACGAAACTCTGGAGCAGATCCTGTGTGACGATCCCACCATTAGCGAAGTCAACCTCAACAACATTGAAGACATTTCCCAGGAAACCTTGCTTCGTTTCGCCGAGGCCCTGTGCACAAACACTCATGTTCACGTTCTCAGCCTTGCCAACACCCACGCTGACGACCGGGTTGCCTTCGCCATCTCCAAGATGCTCCGTGAGAACCGCTTCATCAGAAACCTGAACATCGAGTCCAACTTTGTGTCTGGTCAGGGCATCCTGGCTCTGCTGGCGGCGCTGCAGCACAACAGGACGCTGGTGGAGCTTCGCTTCCACAACCAGAGGCACATCTGCGGGGGGAAGGTGGAAATGGAGATGGTCCAGCTGATGAGGGAAAACACCACTCTGCTCAAGCTCGGTTACCAGTTCGACCTCCCGGGCCCGAGGATGACAGCGACCAGCATCCTGACGCGCAACCAGGACCAACAACGACAGAGGAGGCTCCAACAGAAGAAGGAACAGAGTCCTCCAGAAGTGTCAGGACAAGGTCCTGGTTCATCTATAGAAAACAGACCACCAAAGAAGCCGTCACAATCTTCCAAGACTGTTGAAAATCAGAACAGAAATCCTCCTCCTCCTCCTCCTCTATCTCTAGACCCACCGACGAGGAAGATCGCTGAAATGGTCAAACAGCACGAAGGTTCGAACACCACAAAGAGTCAGTCAAACCAAAGGAAACCCAAGTCAAAGAAGCTCAAGAATGGCGCCAACGAAAAGGAAAGCGCAGATATCCTCAAAGACCTGAAGAACGCCTTGAAGCCGTCGCTGCAGAAGAGACGAGACGAATCGTCATGCCTGCCGCCGCCGCAGAGGTCGAGCCGCGACGACCTGATGGCGGCAATTCGCGGGAGCAGCATCAGGTCCTTAAAAAGGGTAAGACTTCCTGTGAGTCTGTCACTGACTGATCTATGTTTGACGGTTGAAGGAATTCTGTTTTGTTTGAGTGAAACCATCGCAGACATAATTTAGCCTCCAAAAGCCATTAGACCCCCTCAGTGTGAACGCCTGCTGTCATCAGACGACAGCCTCTGTCATCCCGTGAATTCCTCGGCTCTCTGTCAGGTTATAAATAGTTTGACTTCTTCACTGCTGTTTGATAAGCCCGATGGCTCAGAGGGCTGCTGGGAAGAGAGCAGACGAGCTGCAAAAAACGTATTTAAACACGGTCCAAAGTATCGGGACAAATATCAAGTAGCGTGATGTTGCTAACAAAATGAGTCTCATGAGTAGCTTTCGTGAAATGAATTGGGACAATAAGCAACAGAATTCAAATGACATGATATGATCACACTGTCACAATATGATTCTGCAGGAACTTAAGGTTTTTTAACCCCTTAAAGCCTTCAGAGGAGTCAGATAATCAATCAGAGTGAAGGTGAAAACTTCAAATAGAAAAGGAAAGGCCCCATTTGATCTTGGAAGGACAGACGAAAGCCAAAAGCTCAGGACAGTCCAGTCTGCTCATTGGCTGACAGATCACGACTGTCTTGAAATTATTTTTTAAGTCAATCTTAAACTGTAACTTAACTTGTGTGTGATGTTTGTCGTTTCAGGTGGATCTGTCACAGGCCTGAACTCACCTGCTGCTCACACCTGAACTGTTCTCACTCTGTATTGAAATATTTCATTTTTCACACTAAATGTCACTTTTTAACCGTATCTTACTTGACTTGTCACACAGCGTAGCAGCAGACTGCATTTCTGTGCGTTTCAGATATATTATTGTTGCATTTTGTTACTGTGTGAAACCTACTGTGAATACTGATGTGTAGAGAAATAAAGTTTATGTTCCGACTCAGTCTACATGTCCGTCATAACTGGACTCATGAAAGGTTTTCTTCTGCTGGCTAGATTAATTTTTTTGTTTAAGCATCCCACACGTTGTGGTTTTCTATTTTTTTGGTCAAAAAGTCGACTTTCTTGGGATTCACTTTTAGATTGAATTGTCTTGGTTATATTTTAAATTCAGTTTCAAAGATTCATGACAAAAACAGTTCATTCATTTATGTCAACATTTCCTGTAAGATCAGTTTGCAAAGCTGGAACCTGAAAAGCAGCTGCTTCTTTAATTTAAATGAGGAAGACCTGCAGGATCGGAGGCTTGTTTTCTCTGCAGCCTTCTTCATCTAATGTGAAGTATACTGCTTTCAAATGGAACTTGTGAGGGTGCATTTTTTCTTGTGTCTCTGAGCTGAACTCTCAGCTTTTTATACTTTTGAGGAAACAAGGTTCAAGAGACGCTTACGACATGCATATGTGTCGTACCCACGAGGCCATCAGGACACCTCATTCAGAAAGTTTTTTACTTCAGTGGGTTGTTCAAACAGACTCTTCTTGTTACACACATCACCTCTTAAAGACATCACAGTTCATACAACAGCTTCACATGTTGGTGGCCTGAGAGGAGGATCAACCCACTTTGCTCTCTAACACTCAAGAGGGATTAAACTCCTCTACAAACTCACACAGAGAGCTGTTACGTGAGCTGAGTGCAGCAGCTGCTGCTTACTGTCCATCAACACACACAAACACAGAGATCCAGACAGGTTTACGCTCCACGTGACAGATGATTTGTTCTGTGCTGTGTAGGCTGTACTACAGCTGATTATTGGGTTCATATTCAACTCTTGCATTGCAAAAATCCAACTCATAAAATCAATAGTCAAAATTACAACAGGATACATATTAATGAGCTAATTCTTGTCCAGCTGAGCTGTACATTTAGATTAATGCTAACATGCCAACAGGCAAAATAATGGTATGCTAGCAGGCAAAACGCAAGTGTGTTAAGACACTGACTGCATGCATGTTAACATGTTATCACGCTGACAAGCTAAAGTGCTAACTATTACATGTTGCTATGTTGCTGACGTGCTCAAAGTTCAGCTGAGCTTATAGATGTCAGCAGGCCAACACCCTAAGGCTAGCATGTTATGCTAACAAGCTAACTTTAACCAACTAGCTGAGTCCAACATCTTTCAGCTTAGACTGATGAAAGTCTGACAGCGTGGAGCTGAGCCTGACATGTAGAGTCTGAGCTGTCCTAAAAGGGCCACCATACAGAGGATAAACCCCTTTGATTGAGGTAAGATGACATTTCCTCTGGCACCACACACTTTCACACAGACTTGACTTTTTTTTTTTACCCCACTAAAGGTAAAGACGTAAGAATAAAAAAGTTGTCTCTACATTTTTCATCCATCCAACAGTTTAGTTTCCTGGGGTGATGATGAGAATTTCAGCCTCCTCATGGGAGGTAGTGTGGCTGTAGGTTTTTAGTGTTAGAAACATTTAATTTAAAGTGAAATATAAAGCTTTATGAAGAGTCACTCCGGCAGTCGACATAATATAAGCATAGTATGTCCCAAGAGTATAAAATAAGTAGTGCTATTATGTGTGAGAAAAGTAATACATAGAAGCTTCCTGTTGGTTGTAGTATAAGCACACACAGTTCATAATACAGTATCAGTAAATAAGTACTTTAATTCACATGTATTTCTTACTTAAGCTATTATTAGTTATAGGTGTTATGTTCAAGAGATGTAATTACAGTACAGTTTATACTATAACTGTATATACAGTATATGTATATATAAAGTAAGTTTCTACACAATCTGCATACAACAAACAGTATCGGTAAAGTTTGATTTGATCAGATATCAGCTGGCAGAGAAACGGCAGAGCTTCCCTCGTCTGTACGTGAGTCAGTTTCTAATCCAGTCTGCTTACACACAGAGTCACTGAAGTTCATTAAACAGCTGTTCAAAGTAAATACGGACTCCCCCCTCAGGGAGGAGGGGAGTTAAGTCTGACTGAGTGACCTCTCGTTACAGCACTTCACGTCTTTAATAAAATGCCACCTAAATGTTACTCAAGTTTAATTGGAGGAAAATGAAATCCACTCCAATTACAGAGTGCTGAGAGACGCTGCAGGATGTCTGTCTGACGCCGTCCTCTCACTAATACTGTCCTCACTGTATTACTCATTAAAACAACCTTTTATCTCGTGTAAGTGTCAGCAGCTGGGGAACAGTTTGTCTCCTTTTAATACAATCGGTGTTGAAATGTGAGCGCTCAGGTTTCTCTCTGAATCCTTGATAGACACTAAAGACTAGAAGGATACTAGCAGCATGCTAACTGCCATGTGACGGTGCCTTGAGCTAAAATGCTAACATGCTCACAATTACAATCAGTGGCGGAAAATAAAAAGGCACCAGCACACAGACAGTCGTGATGCATTTATGGTGAAACAGTTCCAAACCCTGGTTAACATTGTTTTATTATGTGACTCAGATTTAAAGTATATCACCTCTGTTATAAAACACACTATTCATTATTTAACCATTTACAGGCACGTAGAGGCCAACTCATTTTTTAGCATACAGGGCAGCGTGTAAAATGGGGAACCTCCGGTATTTTCAAACCTGGGCCCTATTTTTTTTTTTACTAATTTTTGGGTCAAAATTACTAATACTTACTTATGTTTATATTCCTCTAACATTTCAGGTAGTTTGCAAAAAGTGAAGTGCTTGACCAGTGTTTCCTCGTGGTTTTAAAGAACATTTGTATGTTCAAACTAGAATTAGCCTACTGACCTGCGGTTGCGCGCCTCCGCCAACCAGCCAAGCTGCAATATAATAAATATTGAAATATGGTCATCAATTCTTGAGTTATGGCCAAAAACGTGTTTCGTGACCTTTGACCACCAAATTCTAATCAGTTCATTCTTGAATCCAAGTGGACGTTTGTGCCAAATTTAAAGAAATTGAAGATATTGCGTTCACAGGAATGGGACGGATGGACGGACAGCCCGAAAACACAATGCCTCCGGCCGTTTCTACTCCTTCGTATGTTTAATATGTTTTTCTTCTGTGTGCCTGCATAGACGGACTCTTGATGCCTGTACCAGATTTATTTATTTAATAATAAAACAATAAAAGGGAATCTTGAGCCAAAGAACCAGAACCACTTTGACAAAGAACACGAGACACATTTCTCTGTAAATATTAACATTTATTTAAGTATACAATTTAGTATTTTCATTGCCCCCCCCCACCCTTTTCACAGGTTCTGTCAGTATCTCGGCTTCTCGTTGCAGCATTAAGCCTCGCTGGAGACGGTAAAAACGCTTAAGACGAACAGTTAAAACGAGCGTTGGTTATTTCTTTACACCGTTCAGACGGAGGATCGCAGGCGTCGCCAAACCCACAAGCTGCTTGATAATGCCACATTTGGTTCAATATTATTTGCTTTTTTTAAATTATTCTTCATAAGGTGGCATTTACAGTCGCATTGCATAAAATTATAGTTTGTTAACTGAAGGACGGAAGAGAACAAATGAGCTTTTTTTTTTTAGCTTTTAGATGTTTTGTGATATTTGTTTGAAATACCGAGCAGAGTGCTGTCGATGTCTCCTCCTGCAGGAAATAACGGAATCATGTCACAACAAAAACAATCAACCAGACAATAAGAACAAAACTCAAAATCATTTCACAAATGCCACAGTGCGAGTTAAATGTGTGTAGACACGTTTTTGTTTTAAGCCAAAGAAAGTCACTAACTGAAACATCGTCAGTCATGTTTGTACTCCCATTTAAAAGCTCCAGATATTGCGAAACCTTTAGCTTTTAAGTGTCCATCGTCACTGTAACCTGCTTGAAATAAAATACAAATTATTTGACAAACGCACACCAGAAAAAAAACAAACACAAAACTGATCATAGAAACTGTGTGCAAATAAACGGCTTTTAATTTCATAAAAAATAAAAGTTGAAAATCCACATGAGGCGACTGAGCCGCCGCATTTTGGTCAAAGTATTTATGAAAAAATAACACGACTACACTACAATTTATTAGGAAACTCGGAGGTACGAAAAGAAGCACGGTAAGAAAATAGTGTTATCTCGCATTTAACCCGACCGCTGTCAAACACAAAGAGGATCCTGCCTGTTTGGTCACGCGTACGTCTCCCTTTTCAGTTTCTTTGACGAGGAACGAAAACACGAAGAAATGTACACAAAAAAAATATTTCCCACATGAAGACTGCAATTCAGACTCCTCTCAGTGGAGCAGCTCGTGTTTTATATTACTGATAATAACGATGATAATGACATGAAGGCGGCTGCGTCTCCACGTTGCTGATGGCGGCGTTAAGTGCTTTCTAATGACAGGACGTCCCGGGGGAAAGTGTAGAGTCTTTAACAATGAGGATGTGTGACGAACGTTACAGATTTAATGGATGAGGTATTGCACAGATTAATTAGAATAGGTCATAAAAAAAAAAAGCAAAGAGGCAAAAATAAATACACAGCCAATTCATACAACATTTACATTACAATTTTAGTCAGATGCTGGAAGATTTTTAGAAGATATTTTCGTGTCAGCGGTAGGTGCAGAGGAGAGAAACCTTCACTAGTCGTCCCACTCGTCGTCTTCTTCGAAGTCCTCGTCTTCGTCGTCATCCTCGTCTTCGTCTGGGAAAAGCAAAACACAAAGATCGATACCACTCTCATATCTGTTAGATATGAAGCTACAGCCGGCTAACTTAGCTTAGCACAAAGACTGGAAACGAGGGGAAACAGCTAGCCTGGCTCGGTCCAATGGTAACAAAATCCACCTACCAGCACCTTTAAGGGCCTGAGCCCATACAGCGGCTGCCTAGAGAAAAAGCGCTGCACCCTTTGCAAACTGAGCGACCGCTCTGAGCGCTTCTAGAAAGGCGTTGGTGTTGTCATTGTCCAGGCGACCAATCATATATTAGGGTTCGTCACCCTGGTAACCAAGAAAATGGAGGAGAAGCTTGTTCTGGCCGCTGTACGGACACAGGCCTTAAACTCACTAGTTCACAGGTTATATCTCATTTAGGGTTTAGTCATTAAATCTCTACAAAAACGGAAGTATAACAACTATTTTCATTTCAATGACTGTTCTGGTCAGGGACCAGTGACTTCCTAGAGTCTCCGCTGGTTGCCGAGGGTTACGTACTGTACACCCTCCCCGTAAAATGCAGATTTGTTGTTTTTTGTACGGAATAAACAAACGACGTATATCATGTTAATTACTGAGCTTTAGAGGTGCTGGAAGGCAGACTGTGTTACCTTTGGAGAGAGCCAGGCTAGCCGTTTCCCTCTGTTCCCAGTCTTTGTGCTAAGCTAAGTTAGCCGGCTGCCTGCTGTAGCTTCATATTAATCGTTCCGAATTAATCTTCTCATCGAACTCGCGGCAAGAAAGCAAATAAGTGCATTTCCCAAAATGTCGATCTACTCCTTTAAGTGTCAGTGTATCTTGAGAAAAGGTCTCAGGCCACACAAGAACCCTGGACGTCGTGGTCACATGGGATGCGTGTCCCAGGTAATACAGTTACCTGAGGAATGGATGGCTTTGCTCCTCTTCTGCATCACCTCCATGAGAGCGCCGACGATGCCCGCGGTGGGACCCGGCGTTGGAGGGCCGGACTCTGGAAGGTCCGACACCTGGGGACACACAGGCAGATCCAAACCAGGTTGTTACAGGTACAATCAGATGTTTCTTCACCATATAAATCACAGGTACATTCACATACAGTATATCACAGATTTGTGTGTGTGGAGAAAATGAAAGCATTTTGCTGCCTCTAGGCCACCAGGAACACTTGCATCTCTGTGTTCAGCCTTTGGATTGGACTGCAAACAACAAAAGCCACTGTGCTGCTTAAAGTGAAATGCCTGAAATGTCGGTTAATTAACCCTTAACCTTTGTTACTTTATTTATTTAGTTAGTTATTTACAGGGATATGGCAGATTCACTAAGAATCAGAAACGCCATAAATTTGCATTTGAGCTGAGAGTTTCTATATAACAAAACTGTTTTATGCTTTTTCAAATTCTACCCCAATTTTTAAGCCTATATTTGTTTACATTTTGGTAAATTTGCCCCATGAAAAGTCATGCCCATATTAGCTGTTAGCAGTTCTTGTTCGCACTGTAACCGTGGATGTACAAATAAAACCACTGCATTACTTTTGATACTGAAGAAAACTTCCAAATGTGACGATCACGTGGCAAAATCTGAACTTAGGAGCATCTTTTTTCTGTGATTACTAAGTGGATGTCTTGACGTTGATCCATAAAGGACATCGGAGAAATGTATATCACAGAAAACGTAAGTCACACTGAATGTCAACATCGTGCATCGTGTCTATGAGTTATGACTCTAAGAAAGGAGTGCGACTTTCGGGTGCCAACAGTTCACATGTGATGCGAGAATCAGACATCGTGATCGTCTTACGTTCTTGAGCTGGATTCCCTGTCGGATCTGGTCCAGCAGGGCGTCTCGTCCGATGCCGGAGGCCGGCGCTCGGTGGTTCTGCTCCACCTTCTTCAGCTGGGCTCCTCCTCTGATCTGCTCCAGCAGCGCCGACTTCCCACCGGGACTCGGCGAATGAGGGGAGTCTCCGCCTCCCCCGGAACCGTCCAGCTCTGGAGGGGGAGGGGGGCCGGGAGGTGGAGGGGGAGGAGGAGGTGGTGGAGCAGGGGCGGAGACGCCGCCGTTGCCTACTGGAGACTGCTGGGCCAATGGGGGAGGTGGAGGGGGCGGGGCTTGGGGTGCAATGGAGGCGTGCAAGGCAGACGGAGGAGGAGGGGGAGGCTGGTGGTGGTGGTGATGATGGTGGGGAGGAGGAGGGGGCTGGTGACCTCCCCTGGTGGGAGGAGGTGGAGGAGGTGGGGCACCCAGAGTTCCTGGT
>LKNJ01002059.1:136235-173671 GCA_002120245.1 Maccullochella peelii
CAGGAGTAAAAAGCTAACTTTAGGCTATAAACTGAACTACACCACGGTCTCATGACTTCAGCGTCACCACCACTAAGCTTCACACTTGTTCCCTCTTCTACAGAAGCCTTTGGGAAAGTCTGAGTTAGAACAGTTTGCAGTATAAACCCAACGAGGCTGTGAAGGCGGACGAGTGAGGAGACGAGTTTCTGTGTTCGGCGTGACGACGTTTAACGTCCCCGACAGCCTCTGTAGCCTCATTTAGCCGCTTGTTAGCAACCGCCTTTTTTAAGACACGTAAAAGCTTCCGAATTCACCAGTGGGGTATTTACTGACGTATTTTATGTCGTAGAACAAAACGTGAAAATCTCTTCAGCTTGTGTTAACCACAGACCTTATTTCAGGCATCGAACCAAAAACCCGTTCAAGAAACCCACTGACTTCCAGAGGAGGGAACAGGAAGAGCATGCTAACATGCTCATTTTCGGGTTTTAGGACTCATTCCTGCAGCTCTCTATTCAAGTCTCTCAACGAGTTTCTCAGGCCCAGTGTAACTTTAGCCACGCCCTGTCAGGTGTCAGTGTTGATCACATGGTTTCCAACTGCACCCTCACAGCAGAGAATAACTGCACTGCCCGGAGCTGTTGTGGTCCTGCTCAGTATCAGCACCAAGCGGGACCCATCTGAGACAGTCAACCTGAGTCTTGTTCTAAACTGATTGGCTCAACATGCGTCTGTGCTGCTAACTAGAGAGAAAGCTAAATTTTTAAAAGTCTTGCTCTCTTCAGATCTCGGCACTTTGTCGTATCCCTGTCTTGTTTATGTTAGTCCATCCATCCGTCGAGTATAATATCTAGATCTAACTTTGTACAGGCTCAGTGGAAACGCAGGTCTGTATGTCTTTGGTCTGTTTTGCCTGCGTATTTCAATTCATTTAAGTAATAATTTTTTAATGGTGTCATCCGAGGGCAGACATCATTTTTCCCCATTAGTTTGTGGAGACATTGAGTTATAGCAGTTTATTTTAATATAATAATAAGTCATTTTTTAAGCAGAAATGCCAAATAGTCTCTAATTCCAGCTTCTAAAATGTGAGGATTTGATGCTTTTTCTTGGCATATACGATAGTAAACTGAATATCTTTGGGTTTTGAAATGTTGGTCAGACAAAACAAGCAGTTTAAATATGTTAACCTGGGCTTTAGGAGATTGTGATGGATATTTTTCACTACTTTCTGACATTTTATAGACAAAATAGTCTTTTCAATTATCTAGAAAAGAACATTTCTGGAGTACCTCTTCTGTACCTGCAAAACATCCTGATTGTAGTCTAAATGGAGTCAGGACAATCACCAATGAAAATTGAAGACCACTGATGAGCAATAATGTTCTGGTACTGGTCATTGATAGCAGATTAATTTTTAAAATCATCATACACACAACACACACACATCACCCTAAATTCAGATTCAGATCACTCTGCACTCCTCTCTGCTGCCTTCAAACCAGCGCAGTTTAACATGAATAAAACATGGAGAGAAACTCGTGACAGACGCAGCAGAGTCTGTCACGAGGAATAAAAAAAACAGACAGAGAATACCGTTTCATCTGCACACCTCAAAGCTACTGTTGGACGGAAAAATACAGGAGAAAGAAAGGAAATGATAGTTCAGGATAAAACTGTGAGAGGAATTTAAATGAGTTAAAATGATGGTGAAAACCCAGAAAAGTTCACAATTGATTCTGTAAAACTGTGACACCTGCAGTAATTATAGCACCGTCATGTTTTTGTTATGTTGCTGTTAATTGTAGATTATTTTTCTGTTTTACATCAGCAGCCGAGGCTTAAAAACCCCAGACTGCTCCACTACACCTTCACCTGTCATGTCCTCCGACCTCGTCAGAAGGCAAAGGAGTTTATAGGGGCAACAGTTTGTCTGTAAGGAAACTTAAATATTTAACTTTATGTGCTTCTTTTCCCGTTGGTATTCAACACTTAACCTTAACCGAGAGTTTTAGTGTCCCGCGAGAGTTTAAAGAAATAGTTCGACAACACGGGGGAATACACTTAGTTAGATGAGAAGATCAATACCACCCTCCTATCTGTCCTTGGAGCAGTAACTTCTGCCATCTCTGCTTGTTGCCTGGCAACCACTCAAATCCAAAACATAGTCCGGCTCGTAACGTGTCAGTTAGTGAGCTTTACAGGTGCTGCCAGGTGGATTCTGTTACTGTTGCACAGTCAGGCTAGCCGTTTCCCCCTGTTTCCAGTCTTTGTGCTAAGCTAAGCTAACCGACTGCTGGCTGTACCCTCACAGACATGCAAGTGGCGTTGATCTTGTCATCTAACTCTCCGCTAGAAATAAGGGTATTTCCCAAAATGTCAAACAACTTTAAGATCCATTTCAGAAGCTTTTCCATTTTGGCAAAGGAAAAGAAAGTCATCTGGGAGAAAAACTGGAATATATTTCAGCACTAAGTATCAGCTACCTGCAAAAAATCAATTCACAAGCAGCAGCGGCGGCCTTCAAAACGTCCTAAACGTCCATCAGAAATGAGCAGAGCCCTGCGCAGAGAAAGAGAGCGACTCGAGCAACAGAAACCAAGAGAGTGGAGAGTTTCCTTCCCACAACACCTAACTGGAGATGCAACTAAATATATTTTTAAAATAATTACCTGTTTATTCTGTAAAATATTAGAAAAAAAGTTTAAAATGTTCCTCACAATTTCCCTTAAAGTCCAAGCTGACTTCTTCCAACTGCTTGTTTTGTCTGACCAACAGTCCAAAATCCAAAGATATTCAATATATAATAATGTACAACTGCTGAATGGTGTCTTTATTTGATAAAGGACTTAAACGATTCATCAATCACACCACAATATCTGCGTTTACATCACAGATGGTATTAAAAACAGATAAAACCTGTGACAATGCCTCCCTTAGAGACGCTGTGACGTGGTTGTTTTGCAGTAAAATCCTGATCAAACTCAGGAGCTTCATTCTTCAACAAATGCTGCACTGCTTCATTATTATTTAATATCAGTTTGACACATCAAAGGTATCTCTGAGTGTGTGTGTGCGTTCTCACCCTGCCTCCTCAGCTCGTTCTTGACGGCCTCCACCCCTCCCTTCTTCTCGATGAAGTCGTAGATGACCTTGGACGTTTCTCGGTCCTTCAGCTGAGCCTCGGAGATGCCGCACATGTCAAACAGGTTCTTGAGTTCGGGGTCCAGGTTGTTGAGCTACAACAACAACACAGGGAACATTTTAAAAACACACACACACACTGAGTCAGTGTTGAGTACCGATGAGGTCTACAGTTACAAGACTTAACGTTTGTGTGAAGCAGCTGCACTTTGTTATCAGTTAGAGGTGTAAAGCCATGCATAGCTAAATGCTAACATCAGCATGCTTACATGCTCACAACGATAATGCTAGCTAGCAGTGGACAATATAACCAAAATCTTCTGTCACGGTAAATGTAATTTTATATCACCATACAGTAACTGTTCTGTAAATTCAATTATGAATTGGTTTAAAATAACCACACTGTACTTCTGCTCTGTTATCCTGACAAATTAGATCCCCAAAGGTCTCAATTTGGTGTTTTGTTTTTGAAATCCATCTTATATTTTTTATACTTCACTTGATTTTATTAAATTTGTCATTGTTTCATCTCTCTCTTCTTTTTCAATATCATTTTTTTAATCTATTATTTGTGCATTACATTTACAAATGTTCTACCGTTTATCTTTTTCCCTTCATTTTGGGGTTTTCTCTGACTGTTAATCATATTGTTTTGTGCTTGATAAAGTCCTGATTCGTCCAGCACCTGTTGAGGACTTTTTTTTGGATGCCGCTCTCCTTCAACAAATAACACAAACACCCAGACTCCTCACAGACACGCGAGACGTGTTCATTAAGGCTTATTAAATTAAAACGTTAAACATTAAAAAGTTTCCTGCTCCTCTTTGACTGGCTCGGTTTAATGTGTGTTCATTTTGTCCACAGTCAAGAAGCAGTAAGATTCTGCTTCCTGTGCAGAGAAGATGAACTACACAGCAGCCGGTCACAGTGTCAGTGTGACACCTGCTGGCCAACAGGGAGAATTACAAGCTGCTTCAAACAAAAACCGCTCAGCTGCTTTCCATCAAATCAAACGTTGACCTGCAGCTCTGTACTGTCTCTCCGTCACGCTGCAGTGCATTCTGGGACTGTCTGGTCTGCGTCTGACATGTGGGATCATGTGTTTTCAGGATCGATCAGCGTGCTGGGTCAGTCAGTCAGTCGGGTAAACGGAGACAATTAAGAGGCAGTGAATGGAAAGCAATCAGCCTCCTGCTCGTTAAGCCTGTTACGAGCGCTCGTTAGCTGACACACATCAGCAGCTCCGGTTGCTACGAGAAACCAGTCAGGGATGAAGGCAAGATATGTTGAAAACATTTGGATCTTAGGTAACACAGGTCTGAACCTCGCTGTGTGTGTTCTCAAAGTGAGAAAAGGCTATTCTGCTTTTAAACAGCAAAGCAGTACTGGATGTGCCTTCTGGGTACTTTGCAGCAATAATTAGAGTAAACAGAAAATAAAAATAGCTCCGTTACAGCGCTCACTGTGATAAGTCAGGAAGATTTATTCTCGGCTGTGCCACCAAATCAACATAATGAGTTTTCCCTTTTTGTATGAACAAAACTGCAGACAGATGAAATACTTTCATTTGTGCCGGTAGTTGATTGAAACTTGCTCACTAATGGTGAATACAAAGAGGGGCGTCGTGACAGCTTGTGCCAGAGTCGTGCTGGTTGTGGAGACGACCGCATAGTCCGTGTGTTTGAGAGTTTAAAAGCCAGTTCCATGAGGTGCTTCACATCTAATAAATAATATCAGGTCATCACAACTTTATCAATACGACATGAAGGGGGGTGGAGCTGTAGAACTACGTTCTTTTGACATTGCAGCTTTTAACTTTAAGTGCCACAATTATTCATGAAATTGGGGCTTTTTCAGATTGTGGAAGAAGAAGAAGAGAGGAGTGCTTTGAATGCGTTGGTATTTAAATCAGTTTGTTTATTAATTTCTTCGGTATGCAGCACTCTACAGTCTGGTTCTCTCTGGAACAGTCTGTGTCTGTGTGCAGCTTCTGAGACGCAGCGAGAGCTTTGTGGATATGAGCAGGAAACAAAAAGAGCCTATTGTGTGACTTCATCATGCAGCCACCACACAGGTCACTATTGTGCTCCTGTGTGTGTGTGTGTGTGTGGGTGTGTGTGTGGGAAGGGGGGGTACTCACATCAAAACCTGTGTTTGGATCCCAGCCCACGTGACCGATGTGCCTGAGGAAGACGGGACAGATATGTGGTGAGATCACACACAAACACATAAATATACAGAAGTACATCAACTATTTAGCATGTGGGCGATCATGTGTCATGCGCACATGCTAATAGTGAGCCCACACACACACACACTCATACATCAGTCACAGAGACAGTGTGGTCATTGAGCGCTCTCAGACACCAACGCAACATGTTTACTGCTGGGTGAGACAGGAGGGTACAGGTCCATGACTGCGCACGCACACACACACACACACACACACACTACAGGGCGCATTTTTCCCCCCAAAACATTAAAAAATTACTTGTCTGTCACTTGTATGACTCAGTTTGCCTTTGTGACAGACTGCCAGTTCAGCAAGTTTTGGCACAATAACAGCAAACTCTGCACACATTACATTCCCATTTTCCCAAGTCATCCCATGAGTTTAAAGGGGTACACCACAAATCATGAGTACTACTACTACTACTACTACTACTACTACTAGGCCTGAAAAAAACGTTGCATAAAGTCTTCTGTGTCTCTGGAGGAGCTCGGTCAAGTCCAAGTAAAATCGCTCAAGTGACACTACTTGAGTATGTCGTGGAGAAAACACAACGCCTCTGTGTTACAAGCTGGAGGTGTGGAGTCTGAGATGTGGGTGTTTACCAGGCAGGGAGGGAGGGTCTAATGAAAGACACTATTGAGTTGCATTTTGGGAAATGTAGGATCCGGTGATTTTGGAGTTTGACCCAGACTGGGCACTAAAAGTCAGAATATCTTTCTTTAATCTGTTTCTGTGAGAAGTCAACAGACAATTAATCAAGTACATAACTGGCAGGTTAATAAATGAAAACACCATCTCATCCTCGTCTGCTGCAGCACTCAGCGATGTTAAATATGCGAGGTGTGACTCACTGGAAGTTGCTGGGCGTGCCGATGTCGGCCTTGGTCAGCTTCTTCTTCTTGCCTTTGGTCTTCTTGTCCTTCCGGGAGAGCCCGCTGTGGCTCAGCATGTTGTTGAGGTGGTATGGCTGCTGGTGGCTGTGGGAGTTGTGGAATCGGACATTGTTGATCTCCGGGTTCTTGATGTCCACCGTGGCCATGTGCAGAGCTGGACCTGCACACAGGGAGGGCGGTCAGGGAGAAAGGTTCATGAGCCGTGGTCCATTTTTGACAACAAACACTCCACTTGTACACCACAAATATTCAACTGTAATAAGCAGATTGTCAAGAATTGCCACGATCCCATTCCTGCTCCCCAGACGATGAACCCTTTAGATTTTACCAATCCCATTATCATCCCTTTACCACCACCCTCAGGACAAACTTTACATTTTTATCTCCACTACAGGTAAGGCTCCAAGAATGGGTAAGTCATCAGTATGTTGTTTGTTGTGTCCATTTTACTATTCAGGGTTCTGCAGGGTTCACCAAGTTAAACAGCTTTTAAAAAGGACCAGTGTGTAAGATTTAGGGGGATCTATTGGCAGAAATGGAATATAATATTCATAAGCATGTTTTCGTTAGTGTATAATCACCTGAAAATAAGAATCGTATCTACAGAGAGAGCGGGTCCTCTTCCACGGAGCCCACCATGTTGCGCCGCCATGTTTCCACAGTAGCCCAGAATGGACAAACCAAACAATGGCTATAGAGAGGGAGCCACCGTAGCTTCTCTTGGAAGTGGAGCGGAGGGGTTATCAGTTGGTTGCAATCTGCAACCTCACCGCGAGATGCCACTAAATCCTACACATTGGTCATTTAATATAACATATTGGAACGCAGGGTAGTCTGGCAAAAAGGTTGAACAAGGCTCAACTTTTGCTGCAACACAACGTGACATGATCTGGCAAAATGCTGCGTTGGCCAGTCAAATACATGCATGCGCACATTCCTGGTAGATGACTTCGTAACGTGAACGCTGTGTTTTTATCGTTGTGAAGAAAGATAAAATTTCTGTCGTGAAAACTTTCAGGAGTTGTAAAATTCTGTCTCAGAGTAAAGAGCTGTGCAGTGTTTTGGTGTCTGATAGGCCTTCAAACTCATGGATCTGTTACTCAAACTGGACTTCCCGGACTGTATTTCATCTCTCACCGGTACCTGAAGTAACATGCCACCACCAACAGTCCCTTGTGTTGTTTACATGCAGCCACTATTGTGGCTATAATGAAGACTGCATCCTACAGGGGGATGCTGGCAGGACTGTTAGTCTGGTTTTTACTGTAGTAAGTAATCTAACTGACCCCTCCTGACTCTTACACACTATCACTAGCATTGCCTTTAGTAATCCCTGGTACCTGAGGGATCAATATCGCAAAGGGCTGCTGTGAACTCACTGTCGTGTTTCATGTTCACCAACAGTGATCTCATCCGTCTGCACTGAGCTTTTGTGATCCATCTTTTCTAATATAAATGTCGACTGGCTGTCCCTCCCCTCCCGTTGGTCTGAACCGTTCAGCCTTCGAAATTCATAATAATCTCCACAAACCGCAGCAGCATCTGACTTAATCACTAATCCACTGCTAATCCCAGTCCAAATCCCTGGACTCCCCAGGAATGCTGGATGTCTATGACAAGATCAACAGGCCGCCTCAAATCTGCCGTCTCCTGAGGACCAGGACGGGCAGAGTGGTCGTTTCCCGCTTTCAAGCAGAGCTGCGTGGGATGGTTCTGTGTAGGCCTGGGTATCATAGATGAGCACCTTTATGGTACTGACCAAAAGGCTTCAATGAGCTTCACAATCTTGTTTACTTCTTCTTTGATCAGACAGCTCCTGATTTAAATAAATTTTGAGATTCTTTTATTCAGACAAAGTTCTTGTACAGCCGTACAGTTTTTAGACAACATTTAACGCTTGAGAACTTTGGCTTCTTTTGTTCAATGAAAAAACATGTTTATATTTCTGAAAGCAGTGAGCATCCATTCAAGCCACTGCACTCATATGTTAAGGAGCTTCAGCTGGATTTAAGAGTTCACATTAGGTAAGAACCGAGTCAGAGGCGAGCACCCAACATTCCCAAACAATGTGGATTATCCCCTGAAGTACCAACATGAGCGGCTTCTGCCCTACAAAAGTATTTTTATTGATGTTCTCACAATGAGGACAAGAACAATACATGTGAAGAGGAGGGGTGAGGCAAGCTGAGACACACATACATCTCCCAAACAGAAAGGAAAATCCCGAGCAACAATGTCCCACTGTTGGTCTCATGTTTCACAGCTGAAATGTCAGAATGAATCCGTGCCACTGGAGAGAAACTTCACTTGCATGGAGTTGACTGAAGAGGCGACTGATTTGTTTGGTATACGTTAATCCTGCCCTTTACTGCGTCAGTGTTTGCCAACAGTCAGAAGGCTTAATGAAAGTCTTTTGAGATGACGTGCAGACACAGCTGCAGAGGAGAAGATCTAAATTAAAGCCCTGATGCACTGGGACCATTACTCACAACTTTGGTCATGATGGTGCAGACAAACAAAAGCAGTAAAATAGCATTTACATTTTGGAAAGCTCTAGGGAGGGAGAGCTGAGCTGCTCACAAGTCATTTTTCCCCACAGAACTGGTCAGATTGCCACGATTACTTTTCAATCAGCCTGAGGCACCAAAATCTGCTTCTACCACTCCCCAAATTGGCAGCAAGAGTGAGTGGCGGTGCCATATTATATATATTTAAAATGTTAATGCTGATTCATGTGCACTTTCTTCTAATAATAAATACCTTCACTGGGGAACGATAACATGAATTCTATACAAAAAGTGTTCAGCAGCAGTAACTGTGGGGATTACAGATTAGGCCTAATGTGCATCACAACAGGGTTTAAAGGGAACAACAACAGAGACCATGTGGTCCACATATGGCACAGATGGGCTTCCTGCTGACCAGATTGACCTGCAGCACAGACTCCACTCTGTGTCAGTGTGTGAGTCACACTGTCTGTGAAACAACGCCGCCAACGTGTCAGGAAACACCACAACACTCCAGTCGTCTCCGGGCATTTGGCAAGCAGTCACGCAAATAACATCTATTTTTGTAAGAGACACTAAAAGAGCATGAACACCGTTTTTAAATCAGCTTCTTGCTTCTGCGTTCATACAGTGAGCTGCTTTGTACAACCACAGTCTGCTGCTGTTGGATACATATACTGTAGAGTCATATGGTTTTCTAATCTGGACGGTTTCACCCATGTGTCTGTTTTAGTCACTGAATCCCACATGCAACACAATGAGAGTCCAAACAGACCCCAGATCTGCACATCTCACTCAAAGTCACTTTATCCCAAAAGATGAATTTTTGTCAACCCAGGTCAGAATGACCTGGCCCCGGGCCCCGGTAGCACTCAATTAGATACCTCTGTTGAGCATATACCGGAAAAAAGCACCGACAAAGGAAAGAGTTACGGATGAAGCCGTAGCTGTGAAGCCATCGCAGAATAGTTTGTATGTTTTGCAAAGTGAACTTGAGGTGCGTAACTGCAGTATTCATGAGTCTGGTGCAGGATTTGTGTTAATGTTTATAGTCCACAGGTGTGGTGGATGTGAAAAAACAAAACAAAACTAACTATGGGCTCGGCTCTCATTTGCTACTAAAATCGAATTTATACTTGACCCAAGGGATTCCGGTAGTCCTGAAGAAGACACACACGACAAGGTTGTGATTTATAGTTCAGCATCGGATTTCACTAGACTTATGAGACATTCATTATAAGGCTGTATTGTGCTTTAAATCATGTTGGCAAGCTGAGGGGGGGGGGCGTCACTTTATGGATGGACTAAACCTCTCTCACTGGTGAGTGGGTACTGCGCCATATTGGTCTGGAAACTCGGCCTAGTTATTCCTTGAGCCGCTGCGAGGAAACTGGCGGGCCACAACACGCTGGACGAACTTCAGAAGACATGAGCTCAGTCACTTGATGTAATCCAGAAGAGCAGAACAGACTGTCCCTGGCATTTTGAAGAGGAAACATGTTTGCGTCCGTACAAGTATAGCTACGACTATATTTCCGACAGAGTAGCTGCTACAAGCATGTTTCCTGTCCCCAGTAATCGATAAACACGTCATTTTGAACAGATCTCTGGGACTATTATGATGTTCCAACATTACCACCAGTAACCACAGGTGATGCAAAATTAACTATGACTACAATCTTCAATTTCTCTACATTTTTGTTGCGTTTAATTGTACTTCTTGCATTTTGTTGTGGGGGAATTGGATTCTTGTCTCATCTTGTCTTCATGTTATTTGTGTTTTTGTTGTGTGATTTGAGAACAATAAGATGTAGTAAACAAAACTGAATCAGCATTATCAATATCAAGAGTCCAACATACCATTTTTAGGGTCACCTCTCTTCTCTGCAAAAGAAAAATTAACACAATTATAGTTTCAGAACAAAATCAACAGGACTGAACTAAATTAAGAACATAAAATGGAAGATAATTAGAGCTTTTAAAGAGGCGAGAGAAGAGGGCGAGTCAGAAAGTGTGTTCAGTTAGTGTGATTCTGTGGCGACTAGAGAGAAGACGACGGTTTTACAGCCCTCAGGTGTGAAAGTTGTCAGAGAAAGTATGCTGCCTCATGTCTTTGATGCCGTGGGCAAAACAGTCAGAAAGAAGAAAGTTCAGGAAGTCCTCGACATGAGCAGAAGAAGAAAAGCAGAAGCTTTGAAAGATCAGCTGTGTCTGATAAAATCCCCCCACCCCCTTAAAAGACCTTGGTGGGTCCCAGCTCTGTGAGCCTTTGGACCATCGGCCATCTTCACAGTTTGAGAGGTGCACTTCAAAAGGCCGGCATGCTGAGAGGCGCTGGAGGGAAGCCAAAGAGGACCCTCGCTGCAGAGACCGTTACTACACAGAGACAGACTGACAGTTTTACTACAGCAGAGAGAAACACACTGAAACCAAATCCTTAACTTACGTCCTTATCTAAGAAAACACTTTCACAGGTTTCACATTTTGGGTATTGTGACTTCTACCCCTCTGATACAGCAGCCACACGTATGATGTGGGTCTACTGGAGGGCCGTCACTTTTTCGAAAAGTCAAGTTCAAACAAATTCGAACTAAAGCGTACAGCCAACAGCGACGTCCATCCGTCAGTGGTGAGAGAGAGTGTCAGTACTGTCTTTATATCTCCCTGTGTGGCGTTTAATATTGCGGCTCCAGTTCTGTCGTTACCCTGAAAACCTCCTCCTGAAACGGTGCCAATGGGCCGCATATCTTTGCACATAAATCTTGCTATCTTATCAGTGACTGCCTCTTTTCAAGCTTCTGGGAAGGGTCGGTCCTGAGGATGAGTATGGCAGAGGTAGGCAGCCTGCTCCACTTGTTTCTGGATCCTCCGCTGCCTCACTTGGGAGGCAAGCTAGCTGCCGAGTCCTCAGATTTGTTGTTGTAGAGTAAAGCAGCTGCTTTTCATAAAGTCGGCAAACAGCCTTATTTTTGTTGGTAATTTTGCCACCTACAGTGGACACCTTTACTCGCTAGTGTCCTCCTCCATTTTTATTTATTAGCTTACTTTACTGATAGGTCAACAGCGTGTGTAATAGGTCAACTGCTGGACCACGAGGACCTACTTCAAACGGTCTGTTGAGCATATAGACTCATTACAGCTCAAATATTTACGTTTTCCCCACATTCGAATGAAAGTTTGAATTTCTAACAAAAAGTGACAGCCTAGCCTACAGACGTGTGTTCAGCCCACATTAGACCCGTTCACATGAGACAGCTCTGTTAGCAGAGACTCCCGTCTGCAGTGTAATTCATACACTTCACTGATAAATAGATAGATGTTAAGGTTCAGTTTTACTTCTGTCCTTCAGCCTACACAAGCACACTCTAAGGTTATATCGTAATCGGCATCGCGCCCCTCATATTACAGCCAACCCGGTTCCTGGGTGGCCCGCATCGAGTATCCCATTCATGCGAAACCTTCGTCAAATCTTGGTGAGGAATAGGGTCAGCTGAAGCTCATTCATCCATCCAGATAGACCAGCGACGCTCTGACCCCTCGCCCCCGTGTC
Source organism: Maccullochella peelii (assembly GCA_002120245.1). NCBI lineage: Eukaryota > Metazoa > Chordata > Actinopteri > Centrarchiformes > Percichthyidae > Maccullochella > Maccullochella peelii. Next base: position 148,545 of record LKNJ01002059.1, read on the forward strand.
AGTCTGAGTCGGGTATTAAACTGCCAAGAAGTGCAGAAGACAAACGCATGAGGAACCAGTGGCATCTGCCGAAGCCACTCTGGTCCGTTATTTTGTTTCAATTCATTAATGACGATATCTGACCTTTTGCTGAAATGCTTTATTTTTTGGGGACGTACATTTTCTACATCTTCAATCATTCAACGCTTCAATCTTAAAGAGGAACTCCAATATAAGTTATTAAGGGGTGTAAAAGTAAGCACAAGAGTCTGACAGCAAGTGGGAATGTTTGGTTCCTTCTAAAACTCTGTACTTATATTTTCAAAATCCATTCAAATAACATAGCGGCAGGAAAACCATAAATCCTCCATGTTTGACTGTTGTTGTCTGAAATTCACTCTTCCTGAGATGCAGATACACATATTAACTTCAGGAACTGTTTGTCCCTGAGTTTAGTTCCCAGCTAGATTTGATTTGGGACTGAGGCTGGGGTGTTGTTAGCAAAAGAGGTGGTAAGTGTTCTTCAGCCTGAGCCCAGGTGTGAAAGGTGAAAGGTCACACAGGTCGAGGAAGCAGAGAGAAAAGACAAACTGAAACAATAAAAACGTACCGGTTTTGCGCTGTCGTCGGTTGAGCAGGTCGTTGATTGCGGCTCTGAATCTTTTGGCCTCTTCTTCACTGGCAAAGTTCAGACCGACCTGACACGTCTGACAGGAAGAAGAGGAAGCGTCACAGATGACATCGTTATTTAAATAAAAAGCATTCAACAGAAAGATTACACAGCATTAACTCTGCACACCTCGTATTACGACCGGCGAATCAGAATTGAAGCATTCTTAACTTCTAAACCTGACATGATATTTAGAAACTCTATTCTGAAATTAAAAACACTAAGAATAAATAGTTATCACCAGGAAAAGTCTGGAGTTATTGATACGGTCGACTCACTTATGGGTGCATGATCAATACAAAATTGAACAGCAAAAACGCGCCTGTTTATTTCTGGTTTAGAGGATTTACATACGTTCTGGCTTCTTCTGAAGTGCATCCTCTTAAAAATCTGTCAGTCAAGTACAGACATCCACAGCTGCAGCATTTTCTAAAAACGGACTTTCAGAAGCTCTCTGCTCTGCACGAAACAGCAGCAACTTTTTAAAGAGCAGACACACCCTGAAGGCCTGTGGCTGCCTCACATTACCATCTGTGTGTAAACACATTCTGTGATTATCACACCTTATTAAACAGTATGACTAGCTGCTGCGGACCATTTAGTTTTGAGGTAATCACGAAGAGCTCAACACTTACATCTCCTGCAAACGAGACGAAGTAGGATCTGGAGCTGCTGATGGAGAAGTTGTGGTACAGTTCCTGTTCAAACATGGTTTTCCCTTCCTGCAAAAAACACAAGACAGAGACAGAAACATCAGAGCAGATTCTCCTTGAAGTTTAGAAGGACCACATCATGTTCATTTAAAAAACAAACCAACTGTTTTCAGATTGATTTCCTTCCTTCCAGACAGTCACTGTTTCACTGTCTCAGTTCATTCCTATGAAAATCAATGTTCTGGCATCTAAGATTAAAGAGTCAGCTGCTTTTTTTAATGCAAGAAACGACCAAATTCACATGATTTGCCTTTTAACAAACCATGTTTTGAAATTGTTGGTCTTTCTTGATTTGATTTTCTGACAACATCATCAACAAGTGAGACATTTGGTAGAAATTGTAGTCACAAAGAAAGAATCATGTAAAATCAACCAAAAGATAAAATGGACCTGCAGCATCTGTTAAGACTCTGCAGGTTTGTTTATAACAGATATTAACTGAAAGCAATGGGATACTTTGGCCGCAGACTCGGCCTGTATGAGCCTCAGACAGTAAACACACATCAGTGGCTGGTAATTCACTTTGATGCATTAGAGTTGCACAACTGATTGCACATCATCTTTAAAGCACCGTATTAATTTATTCAATGACTACCGACGGTGTGTGGATTCAGTCTGACCACATAATGTAGAAGCAGCGTAAAACACAGAGATTTTATGGACTAGTCTGCCGTTTTCACCCCCCGAGAAAGACATTTAAATGTTGATTCCCATCATCGTACACACAATCACTACCTCACTGATAGTTTAAGTTTAGAGAGCTCTGAGAAACATCCTGCTGCAGCTTTTCGCTGAGCTTTAACAATGTGGAGTAATTATAATTGTTATATATCAATATTACTGGAATATAACCACATGAGGGGATCAGTTTAAACCATTTTTCAGAATAATAAAATTGTAGAGGTCGACTGATACTGGATTTGAGGCTAATACAGAGGCCAATACAGATATTAATATTTGAAAGTGTAAAAAAAATCCAATCACAATATATATTGGCTAATATTCATTTTTTAAACAAAGAAGAAGAACTGTCACTAAGATATGTAGGAAGCCAAACATATCTTTTGCTATAAAAGCATTTCTGTACTGCAATTTCTTGCCACGTGTCAGCTGACAAATAAAAGCTGATACATCGGTGATAAGATCAAATCTGATATATGGTTGGGTTGCAGCCAAGTGTGTTAGCAAGCCTCCAGAAAAGCTTCACTGCTCCTTAGCATAGATTATAACACCATTCTGTTTTTCTTTGTCACCTGTGTCACCCCATATATCTTCAAGCATACAGTTTGTGCTCAGGAAGTACGTTTATGCAATGCAGAAATTCAAAAGTCCTGTTTGTCAGGATATTTCTTGAGCAGAGTACTTGAAGTACGTTTGTACGACTTAAAGCAAAAAGTTTGGGAAACAAGCTTATTGGTTTCTGGCAGAGAGTCAGATGAGAAGATCAATACCAGTCTCATATCTGTGCATTCATAACCCCCTGTAAAAGTGCTGGTTAACACTTCAGTTTTTGTACGGATTAAACCAGCTGGGAGGTGGATTTTGTTGGACAGTGAGGCTAGCTTTTTCCCCCTGTTTCCAGCCTTTGCGCTAAGCTAAGCTAAGCAGCTGCTGACAGGGGCTTCATATTTAACAGACATGACAGGTATCCGTCTTCTCATCTAACTCTCCGTCAGAAAGTGAATAATCATTTTTCCCAAAATTAAGAGTGTTTAGTTAAAGCTTTACACACGTTTCTTCTGCAGGACGGTCCCACTCACCTTGATGTCAAACACTCTGATGAAGTAGGACCTCTGTGGGTTGTCTTTGACCAGACAGGCCACTCCACAGCACCTCTTCACCCAGTTGCAGCTCCGGTCTGCACCGTACACCTGGACCACCGCCGAACACAGAGTCTGAACACACAGAGGACAGGGCGGTGAACATCACCAGCTGCACGGCTCATTAACAATAAACACATTTAATAATCATGTATGTTGAGTCCTGCAGTGAGTGAAGTTGCTCAGTCAGGAGAATTTTAACTGCTCGGCTATGACCCCCCCCACCATTATTATTATTATTATTATTATTATTATTATTATTCTTACCACTACTTGATTTGACAGGGACAGTGCTTATTAATAACATTTCTGAAAATGTGCCAGAGTTGACCAGAAAGGCTCATTTCCATCTGTAGTCCCCGGGAAGGCAACAGTTAAGAATAAAAGCTCTGAAAATACAATCAACGATAAAAGCAGTGAATAATATGCAGATATAAACAGACACCTGCACTACATAGAGACAAGAGACACAGCTCTTATGACAATAAACAATAGCATGACAACACAATGTTAGGCCTGGTGAAGTGTGGACATTATGTACAGCGGCTAAGCAGCTCTTACACTAAACATAATGACAAATTAGACAAGAAACAACACGAAAACACCTCATGTGTCCACATTTTACAAGCAGCACGTGTGTCACAAAGCAGCCGTAGAGCAGCCAATGAGGAAGAGGAAGAAACCTACATGATGCAAAACACTGAAACAGCCACAGGGACCACACACAGCACACACCTGTTTGCGACACAGAGCAGGTCGTTGAGGCAACGCCGAGACCTTTTGATATCAGATTACGAGTCACACATGCAAATATCTTTACAATGGATTCTCAAATGTGCAAGACAATATGAATAAATCACGTTCGATATTATGCCTGTGCATTCATTTGGGATGTTTGATTTTATTTGTCTTGGCTTTGTACTTGTATTCCAACTTCCATAAAGTTTGGGGACTTGTGAGAGACAGATTATAAAAATAAAAATAAAAAGAATGGTAAAATTCAAAGCAGCAGAGGCCGAGCTATCCGGACTTTTAAGGCCTCAGTATACTCCAAATGAAGAGCGAGTTTCACGTGGTCAAACAGCGTCTGAAACTGATTCTTAGATGCATCTTTTGAACGATTATGTCTCGATGAAGAAAACTCAATAATCGGACATTTAAAACTCGTTATGATCACCTGTAACACTTTTGTGAGACCGGGCTGTACGTAGTACGTTCCTTACGGCTGAACCAAGTCGATGGTGAAACGTTACGGATGTAAAACACGTGCTTCGTGTTTACGTTCTAAGCTAGGCTACTTGCTGGTGAGGATGGCCCGAGCGCGAGCAACCAAAGATGGACACAATCAGACCGGATTTCCGTTTGGCGAGTAAATCTCGGAAGGCTATCCGCCACAATGGCGGGTAAGTGTTTGTACCAAAATAGCCATGTGTTGCAGCCAGCATATTTTCCTCTTCTAGCTTTGTGCTAACTACCGCAACGTAAAACACTGGAGGAAGAGGTTCTTGTTCTTCTACTACTACTACTTCAAACTCTTTCACCTTACTCAAAGGCACAACCTGGTGGCAGAAGCCACCTGTCCCTGCTGACAAATACAAAACAGTTAACAAAAGGAAATAGATGAGTCAAAAGTTTAATTCCAGACACTGATCAAGATGCATTCAAGATGTATCGATAATCATTTTATAATCGCATCGTAGCCCTCTGAATCATAATTAAATCAAATCGTGAGGTGCCTTGAGATTCACACCCCTAAGCACTATTATCCCCATTTATACGATTCATCAAATCTCACACGTCTCTATGACGGCACGCTTTCCACCCGCCCTTCCTGTGAGGACATTCAGAACAGGTAGAAACACACCTGACTTTAAACACAATGTAAGAACTGGTTCTTTTTGAGTATACATCTGCATTTTAAAATCCTAGCGCACTGCAGAGCATCTCTGCTGATGAGGCAGCGTTAAGGTTTACCAGTCGTTCAGAAAAGCTGACCGTCAGCTCTTTAACCTTAACAGTGAGCATTCTATTTCAAATCTAGCGTATCTGGCATTTCTCCACAGTGTTTAACCTTCACTTCTGCGGGACAGGAAGCAGAGTCCAGCTGCTGTCCTCAGCACTGTCCTGTCATCGGACTGTTCTGGTTTGTGGTTTTGAGGATTTCTCCCTGTGCGGCAGAAAGTAGCTCCAGCCGCTGGGAGTGGAAAGAGGAAATGCCACTGGGTCCCGTTTCCTCCTCTGTGATTTATGAGGGCGGGTCAGAGGAGCAGCAGGAAACACTTTTCAACATGAAAATCACCGCTCAGCATCACACAGGAAAGGGGTCAAAGGTCGGCCGTTAAAAGCCTCATGTATATTCTCACCGAGGGAAAGTATGCGGCAATAAACACAGACAGCAACACTGCAGACTCTCAGCAGGTTACATTAACTGGCTCCTTAGCATCCGATAACCACAAACCCAAAAGGACAATATCAACGTTTCAGTCTGTTAACTGCATTACTGATGATCATTAATCAGTTTTTAGATTGATTCTTTCCTTTAAGACAGTCATTGGTTTGAGTTAGTCCTGAAACTACTAGTCAAATCAGCCATTATTCAATCCACCGGAAATGTATTTTATATAGCCGTCTACGTAGACGCACACCTTATGTCAATACTGCCAATCAAATCTTGCATAAAGCAGTAACGTTCTATCATAGGCAGAGCAGACGGTCACACTGAGCCAATCAGCAGCCTGCGACACAACACAAGACACACGGACTCTGAACAACCCACATTAGCTTCCTGCTCTCCAAGTCTCCTTCTTATCTAACTTACAAACATGAACACATGTCTTATCCTGCACTTCAGCTTGTTGAACGAGTTGTGAAAGTTCACTGCTAACGTGCAGCACGTTCAACAGCATGTAAACGTACTGCTGTGGTTCTTACTCTTCAATACCACTAACACCCGTGACATGTAGGCTACAGCTAAGTTTATTTACTTCGTCTCTCCTTCCCTAAGGTGTAACATCGGCACCGACAGCTGCTGTCAATCAAACACAGACACGCCCCTTCCAGTCGGCTGAGGCGCAAACGAGCATCTCTGATATTTCCACAAACAGCTTTATTCTTTCTTTCAAATTAGCAGTGCCTCCCTCCTACAACACTTTAAGAAAAGATATTTTTATAATCTCTAGTGAAATTAAATTTGTTATGCATGACTGGTGAGGTCAAGAAAATGTTGAGACCTACAAATCTGGTCATGGCTCAGAAAAGGTTAAAAAAAAAAAACAACCCACAGCTGTACACATCATGGAGCGCCTTGGTAGCTGAGTGGTTACAGCGCATGCTACGTAACTGCAATCTAATATTTTCTGAAATTGTGCTTATTTTCTTCAAGAAACCATCACCTTGCCTAACTGAAACCTAATAAATCAAATCAAATGCAATATTCCAGATTTGATTTTCAGATGCAAATCATTCAGTTTTACTGTCGTCACAGATATCTGTCTAACTTTCTTATCCTGCTTTGTGAAATATGCCCCTGGACAACCCTCCATCTGTGCATTTGTGTGGAAGAGGAGACGAAGTCCGACCACAGGTTGTCCTGAATGCTACTCTTTAACAGTTAAAGTGTTAAATTACACTTCACTTTATTCACGTTACTGCTGGTAACACCTGGAATTAGTCCTGGGTGCAGTATCAAACTTTAAAAGATACATTTGTGATAATTTTGTTCAAGAAAAAAAACAAAAAAACAAAGGTTATTACAGTAAATATCGTGGATTTTAATGCTCGTTTTTTTATTGGTTCATTGGTTTACTTACTCATGAACTTGCTGTCTTGAGACAGTTGGTGAGGACCTATAACACAGCGCTATATACGCCAACAAGAACAATACAACTATCAACAAAGAGACTGAGGAAGGTAACAACTGAGCAGTGAAAGTGACGGAAATGGTTTTGTTTTAACAGATCTGATTACAAATAGGCCGCTGTCTTTGTTAATGAACGTTTTCCATGAAAACTGCAGCACAACTGACCCTTTCATCACGCTTATAGATGTTTATTGTAACAAGTGAGTAGTGCTGGGCGTTGTTTTAAATTTCACGATACCAGTGCCAATACAAAACAGAAATGACACTTTTTTTGATACCTCACTTTAAGAAATATAAACGTGTTTTTACAATCTAATACTGGAATAAGTATGATTCAAATCAACTATCTGATCAAAGAATAAGTCAACAAGATTATGAATCTGACCAGACATTTGACAGTTTCTGATACTCAGTGCTGCTGACACATTTAAGTCACTGGGTTCAGGTTCCAGTGCAAATCTATCTAACCAGTCATAGTTAGTTTAACTGTTGTGAGCTCAGGTGTTTCAGTCTGCATGCAGGCCCAGCCTCTGAAACCAGCAGTTGACATTGAAAACCTGCTGCTACCATCACCTTATTTACATCTACAAAAGATCAGATTAAACTCACATTTTAGGAGTTGTTGTGCTTATTATAGGATTTTTGTAGCTGGTTATGATTTGAAGTAGAAGTGCAGGAAGGATAAAACCATGCACAGCGGAACAACATCCAGCTGTTGCAGGTTTTTACATTGTAAAGTTATTTAATTTGAACGGTATGTAGCTGAGTGAAGTGGCCCTGAAGTGGCATCCATGATAACGGATGGTTAATTGATTAATCAATTATCAAAAATGTTTGATTTGGTGTTTGAATTCTGTGTTCCAGAAATGTTCATAATTGGGAAAAAAAACAAATAAAACACACATGTCCCATAGTGGTGTAAACAAATATTTTATATTTCAATATTATTAAAGCGCTAATGGTATTAATGTAGCTTCCAAGTTTTTACTTTATGTGGTGGAAGATAACAAATTGTTTACATCTGGTTCACTGATTGTCCCTTTTTAACTAAAGGTTATACAACAGAAGCTAATGGGCAAATTAAATAAAGGCAGGGTCGCCATGTTTTTTAACCGAAATACATGTAAACAGTAAAAACGTCAAGGAGTCTGAAGGGTCACCGACACCGGGCCCCCGGTGTGAACGCCACAGCGGTGTCTAAACTGGTTTCTGCTGCTTCGTATCAACCTAGAGGGTTAAACTGGAAGGAAAGGCGCAGGCTGGTGGTTTTTATTGGGTAAACCACCAGCTGGGTAAAAGTACCTGCACCTTCTTTGAACCTGCAGGTGGTAAACAAACGGAGGAACTTACAGCGCATTTCCTGCCCAGGTAGCCGAACAGGCACTCGTTCTCCTGCGGGGTCAGGAGGATGGAGCCGACGTTAGCAGACCTGCGGGGCGGCGGGTGGCTATTCATGGCTCCGAATTCTTCTAGTTAATCCCGAAAGGATGCAGTTATCCCCGGACGAACTCAGCAAACACTAGTAATTACAGAAAATCCATGCGGGCTCCGGTTGCTGTGGCCTGCAACCGGATCATCTCCGCTGAGTCCGACTCCCGGCTGGAGGGCGGAGAAGGACGGGAGGGTGTTTTCCAGGCTTGCTCCTGCTTAAGAAAGAACCTGTAACTTCTCCGTTTGGCGTTAAATACAAAATTAAAGACTCGCTGTGTGTTTGTACACGAATAAACGCTCAACTTTCATTCGGAAACTCCAGCAGCTCCAGCAGCGACGCGTACATCCAACATGGCAGCAAGACGGAGCAGACCACTTTAAAGAGATGGGAAAGGGGGGTTGTTGATTTGGGAAAACTCCACAACTATCCACTGTAATATGGATAACATGGTGCAGTTGGCGAACACACTTGCAAAAAGATATGACTCAATGTTTATCCTAAGTTAAAACTGTGTGGCTGGTGTGTTTTTGGTACATTGTGAAGCTAAAATGTCGTTGCTAACACAAAATGGTTCGGTCCGATGTAGCAGCAGGAATGCAGCTCTGCGGAGGGAAAAGGAGGGGCGGGTGTTTAGCGCGTGGCGCGGGGAGGAGCCACGCGGTGTACGTAAATAAGATGCCTTTCGTCGTAAATAATTTATAAAATGTTGAATATTTTGAACATATCAGGCCTTCTGTGGGGAAAATAATAAAATATTATAAGTTCGCACCACATAATAATAACAATAATGATATATTTCTCCAGAAAAAAGCATATTGTAACATAAAATGATATTAAATAAGTATATTTTATTAAATACATACAAAAAATATAGTAAAAAATAAAAATTAGACTGTTTCCCTTTTTACTTAATAAAATATAACAATCATTACCATATTCGTCATCATTATCTCAAAACTGTATGGACTGTATATAAATCAAAATTAGAACACACAGCATCCATACACTTTCCAGCGTACAGCCAATCATAATGTGTGTTAAGTCATCTGTAAATGCAGGACCCCGAGCAGATCTGGTACCTACACCTGCAACTGCCCTTCTTTCCCTAAATCAGATCCCATTGGTTTACACTTTGGAAGTAATTCCTCATGTTATGTCCCATCCAAACATGGAACTACAACGATGATGTGTAGTGTACTCTATTAAAGGAGCAAAGCAACAAGCTGCTACTCTGTTCTGGCTTAAAGTAAATGTCATGACAACTTTAATTAACTTTTTAGGTAAAAATTTGGACACTATTTTATTGAAGCAAATAAAATCAGGAGGAGGGTTGTGAAGGCGGCGGTGGCAGATGGATGGATGTCGGCGGAGGTCGGGGTCCCGCAGGTCCCACCCGCCCGCTGCAGGGTTAAAGCCCGTCAGCAGCATTAACACCAAAACTAATCTGTAGACAAGCTGCTTCTACACTCTGCTGTATAAAACACTGAGCAGAGGACAAACAAGAGGAGCTAATTCACAACCAACACAGAACCTGCATTGTAACAAGAGTCTCATCCTGCTAGTGTCGCATAGAGGCTGCAGTGTTCATTACAGACACAATCTGAAAGTGTCGGACAGCAACAACATCCTGCAGATTTATCTGCTCTTAGAGTACAGCAGTGAAGATAAGAATGTAAAGATTGTCTTGAGGGTGACGCAAGAGGAAAGGTCATTTGGTCCTTGAAATGTACAGGGTTCATTGTCTGGAGAGCAGGAATGGAAACAGGACATGTCGTGCTAAATAGTTGTTCATGGCTCTAAGGATGGTCGGTCGGTTGGTTTGTCCAAACAGAAATATCTCAACAACTATACGATGGATTGCCATGAAATTTGATACAAACATTCATGGTCCCCAGAGGATGAATTATATAATGGCTTTGGTGATCCAGTGAGTTCATCTAGTGTAAAAGTTTTCACTTATCCCGTGAAATATCTGAAAATCTACAGGAAGGATTAGCTTGAAATTTGGCACAGATATCCATGGTGCTCAGACGATGAATCTTAATGACGTTGGTGACCCTGGACTTTTCCTCTAGCGCCACCATGAGGCTGATTTGTGGTTTTGAAATGTCTTAACAACTATTGGATGGATTGCCATGAAATTTGGTTCATACATTCAAGTGGCTCTCAGGATGAATTGTTGTGACTTTGGTTTATAACCAAATACCTGTAAAACTCCTGACAGTCTCTTCAGCCTCAGCTGTACTTTGTGTTTAGTGCTAAGTTAACAAATGTTAGCATGCTAACTTGCTACACTGAGATGGTGAATGTTTACCTTTTACCTAAACATACCTTCTAAACATCAGCGTGGTGGCATTGTCATTGTCAGCATGTTAGCATACGATGTTAGCATTTAGCTCAAAGCACTGCTGCCTAAGTACAGCCTCACAGAGCCCCTAGCATGGCTGCAGACTCTTTGTCTTGACTAAAAGTGTGGACTTGGACGAACCACCAAAATGAAATGAAACAGACCAACAAAAGTTTTTCCTCATGAATGAATAAATTTCAAACGTATCTTGTTTCATGCACACCTGTGAGAGAGAGACGACGAGGGTGATGATCTTCATTTTAACAGATGGTGAGGGGTACTGGGGGAGGGAGTTGTTGTTTTCTGAGGCAGAACAGACTGGCTGAGATGGATTTGATAATGATCATCTGCTCTCTCTCTCGTCTTGTTCTGGTGTTTCTCAGGTTTGTAAACTTGCTGCATTTTCCAGAATCCCTTTCAACAACCTCCAAAGAAGGTTGTGTTGTTTTTTTGGATACAGATAAAGAGAAAGGTGATATAATTTAAAGAAGGTCGCTTCTTCCACAGGACCTGAAATTCTCGTGGCTGCATTACATTCTGATCTATTTTCTGCTCCTGTGGCTGCAGACAAGATGATGAATGATACTGAAAAATATCAACATTATAATTTTTGTTATTTGTTTGCAATTTTGAACTGCAGTTATTTTAATGACTGAAATGAAGTGAAACTGTTTGCAAAGTTGCTCAGGACATGTTGGGAGCAATGCTGGGTTCAGTGTCTCTGAATGTTAATGTAGTTCAGTGATGGTGCCACTAGATGGCGGTGGTTGCCCAACCACTGTCTGTGTGCTCTTGAGCAGGGCACCTGTCCCTGATTACATCATTACAGCTTTACAGGATTTGTAGTAAATGTGGAGGCATGCTATTTATATATTAAACAGTTGATGACAGCCTGTTTCTTTCTTTGATAAATTACTATCAGCATCCAGAGTTAAAGGATGCATTGGACCGATCGGATGGTCTGCACACCCCATATATAGCCCACATTACACACAAGCATGAATACAATATTTTAAAAGAATATCTACATAAGATTTTAATTGGACAAAATACATTTTGCAGATCAGAATACAATACTGTTTATGGTAGTTATGGTATTATTCCATCGTGTTGACATTTCTAGGTCAATAATGGGTTTGTTGCCTTCTTCTACTTCACCAAAATGGACTGAAATTCGTCCGTCAGTTAAACAAAAAGGTTCAGACAAATGTGAAGTGTAATGACGCCGTCTCCTCTGTGGCCCAGAACCTGGGCTCTTTCCTCTCAGTCTGCCAGTGTAATCTAATCAACGCGGCTGCAGAACGGCATGATGGGAGTCATCGTCTCTGTCTGTGTGGTTTCCTGTCCACAAGTTCAATCACAGATCAGACAATCGGACAATCGCAGCCACTTTACACAGTGATTGGTGTGAGAAGGTAAGCAGGGGTTTAACTTGTCTCTCTCTTTTTCATTCTTCATGACAGTCGGGACCAAAGTGGTGGACAAAAAGACAAAACGTGGCGAAAAACACTGAACACACACAGGAGTTACAGATTATTTAAAGTGCACACAGACTCCACTAAAGCAGCCGCAGACAAAAGTAGATCAATACATACAAAATGTTCCATTAGTGTCGCTCCCACGTTTACACTGTTTCATTGTGAACAAACACCTCCAGAGTGCGTTTGCATTGATCAGTCAGATTACAATCATTTTCATCATGTAAATTAAAATATACCAATGTTGCTGTCTCCTTAGGCTCAAATGCACCACCTTAATGCAGGTGTGAAGGAGGCCTGAAAGCGTGCATGCCAGCTCGCTCTATTTAAATACTCCAGACTGATGACAAAGCTTTATGGAAACCACCCTTCCCCTTGTTCCTCCAGCTCTGCCTGTGCAGTGCTAACATCCACCCGCTCTGCTCAGCATTTCCAATATTTCTGCAGCTGACAGGAACTGCTTCCCCTCCACAGGTCTGCATTATGAAATTAAGCTTCTGCTGCAGTTTGTCTGAGTGTGCCAGAGTCGTTTGCTGTACTACCTGTAAAGCAGCATCACTCGGGAGTCCCAGTCTAATCTGTGACTGTATAAAGATGAAATAGTGGCTGTTGCTACCAGACAGTCCAACAAGTCCTGCTAGAGTCCCATCAGCAATTGTTTCTAACCCCTGAGCCACGAACATTTTGTCATCTCTCGACCACTCTCTCTCTTTTTTTGTGTTTCTGGACAGTCCCGTGTCACTCACTTGCCTCCCAATGAAAATGAATCAGGCCGAACTCAACTCAACTCTTACAGATCAAAAAGCAGGTGGAAAAGTTTGAAGGGATTTCTTTACCATCTGCAGTTTCGGCTGAGTTGTTTCTGCAGGAAGGTCTCGAGTTGAAGGAATGTACTTTGATTGTATCTACAGTTTACATGAGCTACTCCGCAGTTAGGTTCATGTGATATTGCGTGACAGCGTTTAGGAAGTGTGATATAAAGTCAACTTTGGTGTCGGGTGCGTCTGTTTGTGCAGCCGTAAACTGATGATTCTGGGCATTTCTGAGGTGCTGATGCAGAGGTGAGGCTGTACTGACAGTCTGTTTAATAATAATGTTTTCTCGGCTGGAAGGATACACCTTTCTCAGAGTCACTACAGTGTCTTTGCTACCACTGAAGACACTGACGTTATGTCCTCTTTACTTTCTCTGGGAATTTAGGCAGTTTAGCAACCTGGAGGCAGATACACTCAACAATTATCATACAAGTATTTAAGAATAAAAACATTTTACTGTTCCTGGCACAAAATATTTAATTTTCCTGGCAATGTGGTGAAGGCTTTGAAACCGCATTTGGTAACACTTTATATTAAGGTCCCTGTAATTAGCGTTAGTTAATAGGTAATAAGGCCCTTATAAGATTCTTATATCTAAACTTATTCTCGCTTTAGATCCAGTAGCTGCAAAAAGCATACTTAACTGCTAATAAATGCATGGTTAACTACTAATAAATGACTGATACATTTAAAAATTTTAACCTTAACAAAGCAACAAAAAAAGCTTTGTAAAGGTTTAACAATGACAGAATAGGTAAGTTAGCAAGACTCAATAAATTAGTGCTTGCTAAATGTCTTAATAAATCTGTTTATGATGCTATTATTAACACTTATATAGTCTTATTAACACATAATAATGTTAATAAGCATCTTATAAGGACTTATTACCTATTAACTAACGCTTATTACAAAGACCTTAATATAAAGCGTTACCCAGCAATTTGATCTTTATATTTAGAAATAAAATGTACCTCAAAACCTCAAAATCGAATTTTTGGGGGAGGCACATCCCCGTTGCTGTGAAGGTCCACCAAAGATAATGTGTTTGGCAAATGATTAGTTATTTTAGCCTGCATTTTTAGTCTCAGAAAGACAACTTCATCCATCAAGTAGGGAATGTTTTTGTTGTTTTTTGTTCTGGGGAGGTAAAGTAATTGTAGTCCACAACAGGTCTTTAGACCCTCGAATGTGCTCCAGTCTGTTTACCGTGCAGGACTTCATCTGCTGTGTGGTCCAGTAAATGAGAGTCCTGTTGGGCACAGATGAGGAGGGGCCAAACCAACAATAGTGGGGCATCTCTGCCCCCGAGAGCAGCCAGGAACCTGAGAGACAAGGGGGACAGAGACAGAGAGACAATTCAGCAGCTTATCAGATGGACAACTTCTGTGTCTGAGGTTTAACACACAAGAGACGGGGAAATCATCCAACAGGAGGCCTGGATCCTCAGCACAGTCAGCAGGGACAGGAGGGTATGTTATCTTTATCATAAAACAGATTTTATTTACTCTTACTGAACATTTTCCTTCTTATCAAACCATAAATTAATGTCACAGGCCCTGCAGGTCTTTAAATATCTCATTTAGTTCCACCATAACAAATACCTATTTCAGTATCTCAATAGTTGTGTTTGAAATGTTTGTTTCTGCCATTTCTTCATTACGTAATCTTTCATTGGAGGATTGTCATGGCGTTCCGGTAACATTGGGGATCTTTGAGTGAAGCTCAAGCAGATTAGTATTTGATGAGTGATTAGGCTAGTTGATACTGAAAAGGTAAAACTCCTTTAACGTGGAGAAAAACAATGAATTAAATGTAAAATGACTTAAAAGAACATCTCCATCTTCAGTTCACGCATACAGTGTGTAGGGTCAGTGTGGTTTCTAAAAGGCCATTTTGAAGCCTGGAGTTTTATAGTTTGATGCTCTCCATATTGAAAGTTTGATGCTAATACTTTTGTACTTTTACTTAAGTAAAATTGAATGCAGAACTTGTTTAACCACAGTTTTTCTACACTGGGGTATTGCTACTTTCACTTAAGTAAAAGTGTTCTGAGTACTTCTTCCACCACTGGATTAAAACACAGACAGACGGGCTTAATGACTGAACTGTGAAAGTAAAATGTAAAACGCAGCTTGTCGTTGTTGCAGCAGTGAAGTGTCTGAGCGTTGGTGTTAATAAAACCACAAAATCACATCTGGAAAATACAGCAGAGAGACCGCAGCCTGAAAACCACATGTGGACATAATCGACTCCACTGAATCCTGGAAATGAACCAGATATAATCAGCGTGTGTGGGAGTGATGGAGTATTAAGGCCAAATAAACTAGTTTGTTTGACGTGTCGACGATCCAACAAGCACTTGGTCTGAAGCAGATTGAGGCCTAAACTGAGTTGCAACTGCACTTTTTATTTGTGTGTTTGTGGATGTTTGTGAGTGACACAAACTCTCATATTTAATGTTTTACAGCCACAATTAGAAAGTGTTGGACAGAACAAACAACATCCTGATAACTTAGCTACTCTTAGAGCCTTACCCGTAGCAGAGCTAAAACTGTGAAGTTTGTCCTGAGGGTGGCGCTAGAGAAAAGGTCATGGGGTCATTTGAATTTAACGGGGTTCATTCTCTCGAGGAGCATGAAAATCCAAACTTAACATCCTAGAAATCTGACCTTTGGATATCTTGTTCTGTTGGATGTGCAATTATATTTGTGTCTATTTGTGTAAATCTGAGCACAAGACAGGATATTTTGAACCCAGAAAAATATTTTTTGCATGCACATAAGTTATATTTTGTAGAGAAATTATCATGTAAAGAATAATTTAATTTGAGCAAACAAAAATCTATTTTGTTTCTTGCGTGTTTGTTATTATTCACATAAGCGTACAATGATAACCTCTTTCTAGACAGCCTCTAGTGGGATGATTGGCCACTATGTCCAAATTAAATTCAGTCTAATCAGATCTGGTAAAGTCCTGTTGTATTGCTGCAGGTCTCAGGTTTGTGTGTCAATATGTTTAATACCAAAATGGATCCAAGCGGACTCTCTATGAGCTCTGATCACATAGTGCGTCATCGTCATCGCAGAAGAAAAATCTTTTATTCTGGAGGCAGGCGGAGAGCGTAAACTGTGCAGAAAAAATTACATGTACTGCTGCTGTTTTCCACCGAGGCTGCTCGTTAATTGGTGGAGCATCGCACTGTCCTCTCTGTCTGGGTCTGTTCAGCTCCACCGCAGTTTGGATCAGGTCTGATTATCTTCTGACTGTCCTTGGGTTCGGATCAGGTCTCTTTTTTGCAAGGGAACGTTATGGATTGGATCAATAAAGACCTATTAGAATAATATGTTAAATTAGGCCTTAATGCACAGCCATCTCTCTTACACACACACTTGTCTCGTAGACACATTTTTAACTCCACACATGCATAATCTATGATGGGAGTCAAATCAGCAGTCTGACTCAGACTTTCTTTGGTTTTAAAGGCCCACAACACACACACACACACACACACGCTCCATGATGTGTGGCGTTGCTGAATAACGACAGTCACTCTGTCTCTGCTTGTTGGACATTAATGCAGGATCATTAACTTCTAATTCAAGGCTGGCTTCATATTTTCCATATTACACTGTACAAGCTGTTCATGAATCAAACACACTCGCTTAGACCCATCCAGACCGGCCTGAGACCCTGAGAATACAACATCACCACATCTGCACACACCACTTGCACAACGCCGCGGATAAAATACAGCTAACACAAGCTCGCTAGCTCGGAGAGCTCTTTTCCCTCTTCAGTAACACTCTGTTGAATGAAAATGAAAACCCTGAGAAGACAATGCCAAGAGGGTCTAAGGACGGAGGGTGTCGTATGCTGTACAGATTGTATATAAATAAAATTGACTTGACTAGACTAAAGGGCTATAGACCAAATAGAAAGAACCCCTAAAAGCTACTGTGACTGACTAGCATCAAGTAAGTGTCTCGGCTGTAAACAGGACAATCAGTTCACACAGTTTATTCAGTGGACGTATTTGTACCATTGACTTCTGTGGTTAAATAAAGTGATGCAACACAGCTAATAAGCTTCCGTAGCTTCCTCCAGTTTGGACTCTCTGGCTCACTGTTTCCCTCAAACATCAGCACTGTCAAGACGGCTTGCTATTGGTCAACGGAGTTCACGTGTCAGCAAGGTTGAACGCGATGCACAGATTAGCACTGATTGCTGCAATTCCATTGGAATGAGTTGATTTCACTGTTTTAAATGCTGGTCTGACCAGGCTTCAATAGTCAGCCACACTAGTGACTCTGTGAGGCTGTGCAGGTATTTGACCTTAAACCAAAGCAATGAACAAATTAAAAATTTGACCTGATGAAAAGTTAAGGGATCACCAAGGTTATTACAATTTATCCTCTGAAGACCATGAATGTCTGAACTACATTTCATGTCATTCCATCCAATAGTTGTTGAGATATTTCAATCTGGACCAAAGTGGTGGACCACCTGACTGACACTGCCATTCCTACAGCCATGCCAGTGGCATGGCTAAGAATCACGAGGGTTAGCTCACCCTGACAGTTTACCCCTCTGTCCTCATCTGGATTCAGTTAGTTGAGTTCAGCTGCTTTTTACCATTTTTGTTGTGTCTGACTGAGACAAAACATCAGGCTGAGTCTCCTATGTCAGTTTGGACTCAGACTTTGAGTTTGGGGGGGTCTTTCTTGTGGTCTGGAGTTGCGGTGTTTCCCGAGGTTCTGGGCCTTTTGGTGGTTTGGAGGACAGCCTGAGTGGCTTCACCACACTCTGTTTGTCTTGGATCAGCATTGCCAGAAAAACCATCCAGCTGGGAGGATTATGAAACTGGTGCGAGACACACAGCCTGAAGAAATGCTTTCCTAAGCTGAGACGGACATAAGGAAACTTTTTGATAAATTACAGGCTTCTTAAAATGTTTTGAAGGAAACATTTTGACAATTTATTCGTGACTATAACTCTGAGTCCTCCTTCTTCCACCATCTTCTCCTTCAGCTCTCCACTCACTGTTCCACATCCAAGATTACTGCAATCATAAAGTTCTCATGCCATTAAAGTCATCAGAGAATATCAGCTCCAGGCCAGCGCCTCCTCCTCAGATGAATGAAAAGTTGAAATGATAGGAGAAGCCTCAGCCCACGGCGGTTTCCTGCTCTGCTGCGAAGAGAATGTTGGGAGATTTTCTGTGGCGTCCTTGGAGGCAACCTCAGTGGCCATGTTTCCCAAGAACCGGGTCACAATGTCTTTTCCCCGACTTTGGAAAAACTGAAATATGAATTACTTGCATGTGAGGGGGCGCCAAGAGCAATTAGATGGGGAGAGTGTGGGGGAGCTCTTACATAAAGAGCTGGAGGGAACAGTTTCAGAAGAATGACAGAGAAGAAAATAAAAGGCAGAGCTACACAGAGACATGTGTTTGAGTATGTACTGAATGTGTAACTGAGTATATACAGACTGGGCTTTTAAGCTTTGAAGTTCCTAAATAAAAGTTCAGATTTCATTTAAGTCGATTTAAAGTGTCCTCTACTTCAATTTTGTTAATATAGATATAACTCTTTTTAAGAATGTATATCTTAAAAAAATTCATATAAACCTTAGCTTGACCCCAAGAACGGCAATCCAGTTTTTGGAGGTTACATCGCAAAGAACTGGTGACAACAGTTCTGATAATCAGACAGTATGTCCATTTCATTTGTATCTGTCCCATCGTTGTTATTTTCAGTTGACACAGAAGCTGTGGTTGCGATGGTTTCTCCCAAAAAACCTGTGTGTTAAAATCATGCCAGGAAAAACTGCAATAGATGGGTTCTTTACCAAAGCAGCATTGTAGCTCTGTGATGTTTAATGGATGAAATCAGTGTGAATCTATTTTAGTCCTGCAGCAGAGCCCAAAGTAAGAGCTCATGACTGTGGAAAAAGCATCTATGAGTTACTGTTTACAGTTTTAATGGGTGAAAATGCTAAAAAAGTAAGGGAGAGTGGAGAGCTTATCCTGATTGTTCTCCCTGCCCACACTGTCTCTGCTGCTTTGGGATTTGAACCGGCACCCTTTTCACCACAGTCCTGCTACCTCTGAGAACAGGGGAGCTTTGTGTTTTGTTGTGTTGTGGAATTTGGAGCATTCAGTTCAGTGATCATCACTCAGACCTGCCTGATTATTTCTGCTCATTGAAGCTCATAATGTGTTTATTTTCTCTCCGAACATGTCAATTCTCTCCTCTGCCTGTGTAGGACCACTAATTGCTCCATGAAGAATCAGGGGCCATGGCGCTGATGGAGCTCCGTCTCCTGGCACTGGCCTTATGGGTTGGTGTTGGAGTAAAGCTCCAAGTTCGAGGCGACGAGATGAAGCCGGCCCGGGCGCCCCTGATCCCTCATCGGCCTTTTGTTGTTGTGTGGAACGCTCCTACTGAGTCCTGCCGCCTTCGATTCAAGGTGGACCTGGACCTCAGCGTTTTCGACATCGTAGCTAACCTCAACGACACCCTAAGCGGACCAAATGTCACCATATTCTACCACAGCCACTTGGGATACTACCCATACTACTCCAACTCTGGGGTCCCTATCAACGGTGGACTGCCGCAGAACCAGAGCCTCTCCAAACACCTGAGCAAGGCCCGGGCCGACATCGATAAGGTAATCCCCCACAAGGATTTTCGAGGCCTGGGTGTCATCGACTGGGAGAACTGGAGGCCTCAGTGGGTCCGAAACTGGGGCTCCAAGGACATCTACCGCAACAAGTCCAAGGAACAGATCCGGAAACTTCACCCACACTGGCCAGAGAGCAAGGTGGAGAAGGAAGCAAAGGAAAGTTTCGAGAGGGCTGGGCAGAACTTCATGAACCTGACTCTGGCCCTGGCTGATGGTCGCAGGCCGGACGGGCTGTGGGGGTTTTACCTGTTCCCAGACTGCTACAACTATGGGTATAAGCAGCACCCGCAAAGGTACACTGGCGAATGCCCCAACGTTGAGCACGTACGCAACGACCATCTAATGTGGCTTTGGAAGGAGAGCACGGCCCTCTACCCATCCATCTACCTGGACTACGAGCTCAAGTCCTCCCCCAACACTGTAAAGTTCGTCCACTATCGAGTCAAGGAAGCCATGAGGATCGCGTCCATTGCCCGTACAGACTTCACATTGCCCGTGTTTGTCTACTCTAGACCTTTCTACGCCTACACCTTTGTGGTTCTTTCAGAGGTAAGGTTTCAGTTTTTTGACAAATCCTCCTTACAGCATCTTAAATAAGCAGAAAAGCGTTCAATTTGCTGAGCTGAGCATGTACCTTAAAGATGCTTTCCCAGAGAAAGACACTGCTCAGTTTGTATGTATATGAGCATTTGTAGATGGAGCGAAGCATTTGGATTGCTGCATGTGTCATAAAAAGCCAATGAAAACTAGAGAGTTATAGTTGGATTCAGGTGATTAATTGGCTAATAATGTCCTTGTTATTCTGTTTCAGAGCGACCTGATTCACACCATTGGGGAGAGCGCCGCCTTGGGAGTGTCAGGCGTCGTCCTCTGGGGATCATCAGAGTACGCTCGATCACAGGTAAAGTACAACCAAAAAATATTGTTTAATCTGGTAAGTTAGAACTGTGGTGAAAACTTTGTGGATTATTTTGCCAACATGCACTACAAAAGGTTTTAGAATAAGACATCACCCTTAGAAGCTTCACATTCACTGAACATCAGATCAAAGAACAGCCTGAAACTAAATGCTTATTATGTTATAGCATTACCCCTACATTATACCATACATATAAAACATGCCACAAAGCATTAGGGAACAATAAATGCTAATAACATAAATTGCATGCAGTCGCTGTGCATAAAACAAGGCTTCACCATGTCTGACGTCATTATTCTCTCCTCCAAAACCTAATGTTTCCAAATGTAGTGATTTGCTTTTCTGACCAAGCATCTGATTCATGTGTGAAAGCGGTTAGGATTTCTGTTGGTTAACTGTGGATCGTTTTACATCCTGTTTACAGCAGAAAAAGAATATGTCATGTAATAATCACTGAGAACTGAACTGAAATGGTAGAAATGAGCTTGCTCTTACTTGAGTTGAACATTTTCAGGTGGGCAGTCATCAGACTCACTCATCACCATAAAGTCCTGGAAATTGTCAGCAATTTCCTGAAATCTTAACACGCTGAAGTGGTCTACATGGTGCTCTAGCAAGAGAAATATTTTTTACCTTTCCAAAACTAAAAACACAACAGCAAAAGTTTAAGGAATGGATTACTGCTCTAACAAAACATGCTGATTTTAGCATGCCTAGCTAACTTATTACCTGTAACCTAGCGTTACTTCTAAAGCTATGAGTTAGCATATCATTAGCTATCTTATTTTGTGGGGTTACAGCTTACGTTACAAAAAGCCTTGTTCAGGGCTGGAACATTTACTGTGTGCGTGGGAGCCGGTCCTGGATTCTACAATATCAGAGTTTAGGCTAACGTTAGCAGCTCTGTCCTGCTCTTTATTGGATTTGGGAAAGTTTACCTGAGATTTGTCAAACTCTTCAGTTTGTCCTCATCCTTAAATCTTTTTCTCTTGTAAAAATGAAACATATTGTTTGAACATACCAACAATAAAGCAGAAATCTAACCTGTTCGCCCATGTATGTTCTTCTGTAGTAAGCATCTGTTAGAACGAAATAACACTTTGATGTTACATTTTTCCTTATCATACTATAAGATGTTACAACGGCTAACTGTACCCTCCAATACAAGAACAATGCTGTATTTCCATTTATTTACATGGATCATCAACTGGTTGACTTTTTTACCTGGGACCTTTAATTTTACAGGTGAATGACAGTGTCTTTTGTCTCCTGCCTCCACCAGAGAAACTGCCTGACAGTGAAGAAGTACATCGATGGTCCGCTGGGACATTATGTCATCAACGTCACCTCTGCCGCCAAGCTGTGCAGCAAAGCACTTTGCAAGAAGAACGGCAGGTGCGTCCGCAAGAGCCTGGACTCGGGTGCTTACCTGCACCTGAATCCGCGCTTCTTCCACATCCACCACAATGCGGCATCCAGGGGCCCCCGCTTCCACGTCAGCGGTCACCTCAACTACCACGACATCCTGGACATGAAGCACAAGTTCACTTGTCAGTGCTACCAGGGCTGGACAGGCGTTTACTGCGAGATGCCCCAGACTCTACCCCGTCCTCCTCCTCCCCCACCTCAGCCCGCCATCCCTCTGCCTCACCCCAGGGAGAACAGCCTGCTGGGAGATATCCTGCTCCTCCTATCCCTCCATTTCTCCTGTCTGTGTATCATCACGTTCCTGGGACTCTGTCTGATTATCAAGTGTCTGATACTGTAGACTTCAAGACTTAATTTTAGGACCACAGAGCCGCTGTGGAGAGGACAACACACAGGTCTGTAGAAGAAACAGCTACAGCTGAGTGTTAGCTTAAACTGTGATTAGCTGCAGCTCCTCTAATGTCCACTAGATGCTGCTCCAAGAAAACTGTATTGAAATGAATGGGAATACCTCCAACTTCTCTCTACAAACTAACAAAAAGTCAGTTCTAAGTAGCTGAGTTTACTTCATCTAATGTGCATCTTGGTGGTGATTTTGAAAAAGATTTTTTAAATTAAAGGAATATTTCACCAAAAATATGTTGTAAGTATTAAACACCCCTGTAGGCTTAAAATGTCACTCTGAAAAGTTTGTAACTTGCACCATTCGCAGAAAACGGATTCATAACAGAGACCAAGTTTCACAGCAAAAAAAGGAATTAGAAAATCCATTGAAACTTCTAACTGCACCGACCATAATCTCTGTCCATCAATCGTCCATTTTCTTCCACTTATCCAGAACCAGGTCCAGATCGTGGTGGCAGCAGGCTAAGCAAGTTAGCCCAGACATCCCTCTCCTCATACACGTGCTCCAGCTCTTTGTACATTTGTTCTAAGCCTACAACAACAACAACAACAACAACAACAGTACTTTCATTCAACCAAAAACAAAGCAGGCCACTGTTAATCGTACATGGATAACCGATCAATTACATCTCTAGTCTCATAATGCAACTTAGTAAGAGTTTTTTGCCAAATGAGTATTAACATAAGCTACTGTAACTCTGTCAGGCTTTACTTACTAATGGGAAAAGTGATGTCTGCCCTCAGATACGATCCTAAAACAGGCATCCAAGAAGCAGTTTTCATCGCGTTGCCCAAACCAAATCAACGGACTCCTTTTTACACAAAGGATCAGCGCTCCTGTGAGGGAATATCACAGGTCCTTTAACCCCAGTCTCCATTAAATCTGTACTCTCAGTTTGCTCCAAACACATATTTACGACAAAATATGTCTAAATACACAAGGGAAAACTGGAAAGAACATACAGACCAACAGCAGAAAGTGAAATGTTTACCAAGTTTCTACAGATGTGTTGATGCTGGGTCTCCATGTGAATCCAGAGTAACTGCAAGCTACGAACTTTTCAGAGCCTACAGGGCGTGAATATACTAACTCAGAAGACACATTTTTGGTTGAGTGTTCCTATAAAATTCTGCTAATTATGCTTCTGTGTTTTTACAGCCTAAATAAAGGAGAAAACTTGAATAATTACTACTCAAACAATGTTTTTTACATACAGCAAAACAGTCTGCAGGTCTGTCATCCACAATTAACTGCTGCAAAATGTTTTCTTTAATAATTGTGTTTTAGTCTGCTGCAGACAGGACTAATTACCTACTTTTGTACGTCTGTAGAAACACTAGAGAGAGAGAGAGACTGAACTGCAGTTCATTTTCTCCAGCAGGAGAACAAAATAAACTTTCCTCTTCTATAAAAACCTCTTAAAACAATCAATAAATCAGCAAAGACAGTTCAGACAGTTTACAGTAATTTGTTTAATTTGGGATAATGACTGTAATGAAGGCTGACATCACAGCCAGCACTTCATCAGCCTGCTAAGTGAATCTGCATTTTGGTGGTGATGGAGCAGTCCGTCAAATGAGTCATAGCGAGCTGCGGCGGGACAGGTCACGTGACCCCACAGTTGAACAATAGTCCCTGTTTGTTTGTCCCACGGGAAAGGGAGTGACGGCCGAGTGTCAAACACTGTTTCGGGTGATGAGAGGAGGGAGGAGAAACTTCTGATTCACGCCTGTTACAGGAAGGAGTGTCAAAACAGAGTAAACTGTGGATTACAGAAAGTGTTGAAGTCAGCTTCTTTACAGAAGCTTTAGAGTTTCATCACTAATCTGCTGCTGCCAGAGGATCAGAGAGCTGCATGATATTCACGTTTCTAACTGCAGATTAGCGGATGGAGCTGAAGGCCATGCAGTTTATCTTTTTACGTGTCATTTTGAGCCCAGTAGGTGTTGGGTGGAAGAGTTTTGATAAGTCACTCCATTTTGTAATCCCTGACCTAATTTTACTGGATGGAATTAATACTATGGAAATGTACATAATACTGATTTGACATAACTTTTCATGGCAGGCATGTTTATTTCTAAAACATGTTTTGGATATTCAATTCAATTCAATTCAGTTTTATTTATATAGTGCCATATCATAACAAAGTTATCTCAGGGCACTTTGTCATAAAGAGCAGGTCTAGACCAACTCTTTATGTGTACAGAGACCCAACAATTCCCACCAAGAGCAAGCACAAGCAACAGTGGCAAGGAAAAACTCCCTTTTAACAGGAAGAAACCTCCAGCAGAACCAGGCTCTGGGTGGGCGGTCATCTGCCTCGACCGGTTGGGTTGAGAGAGAGAGAGAGAGAGAGAGAGAGAGAGAGGAAAGTGAACATGCAGTAGCACAGCACTGTTCAGTTCTAGATACAGATGTAAAGCAGTAGTGGAAATAGTATTAATGTTAATACAAATAAAAGTAATAGCAATGTGATAGTAGTAATACTAATAATAAGTCCATAGACAGCAACAACAGCAGCAACTGCCGAGCAGCAGCACGGGGGCAGCAGATGGCCCGCATCACAGATCCAGGCTC